>WBMW01006478.1:0-31606 GCA_013396635.1 Penelope pileata | reverse complement strand
AAAAAAAAAAAAAAACCTAAAACTAAAAACACATCTCTGACCCCTCGAAAGATTAGTCTGTCAACTGGAATTCATAACTGTGCTGGATAAAAACATGGACTCAGGAGAGATGGTGGTTGTGCTGGTTGAAGGTGTATTACAATTTCCTCTTCCCTTGCCTTGCTGCCTCTACCTTTCCCAGAGGTGACAGATCACCTGGCTATGCTCTTCCCATAGGAGATAATCACCTCATCACCTTTTTCCTTGCAAATGTTTTTTTTTTCCCTTACAGATACTAGCAACATTCTCTCTCGGGTGATTTAACTAATTACCATATCAAGTTCAACTCAGAACAATTGTTCTCAACCTGAATTTAACACTGACAGTTGCTGCTTCTCTTCCAAACTGAAAGAAGAGCTTGTGTGTTAGAAAGCGTGACTATTTTTACATTTTCAGTAGCTGGCTTAAAAAAGATATTTTTTTTCTCTAAACCTTCACAAGCCTTTAGAAGCACACAAGAGCTCTAGGACCAAGGCCTATGTTTCATTCCTTGAGGATTATGGCAAACATTTTAAAAGCAATTATTTGATACTGCAATTTCAAATGAATAAATTACCTTTCCCTATTCAAATATGGACTGAATCTTGATAAATGGAAGAAAGACCTTTATTCCAAGGTAACTCTACTAAATCCATATGGAGTGCAAGGCTGGCAGGGTGGGCAGTTGAATAGTGCCTAGGGGAGCAGGCAAGAGATATGACTCACTCCTGTCTGAACACTAGTCTGGCTTTACAGATTTACGCAGAGATTGAACTCACTGCTGAAAGACGGTGCACATCGATTTACTCTCTGAGGGTAAATTATGACGTGAACCTATATTTCGATGGGGAATTCACATGTTGGTACTCCATGGGCTTCTGTTTTGACTCCAGCTCACAGCGGTGACGCTACATCTCATCACCAGAAATGACGCAATTCAGGAAACTGTCACTTTCAGCTTTGTATTTGTTCAATTGGTCCTGACAAATTTGCATATGATGTTCTTTCTGTTCCTATGTGAGCATTCCTGAGACCCAGCTGGTGCAAACTTTGAAATATTTCAACGTTGCCACCATCGTTTCCAGCACATTGAAGCTGATATTCAGCTCTGTACTCAGTTCACTGGTCATAATCCACCTAATTGTGTGGATGAGCTGATCAAGACCCACCTCATTACATGGTGTGACAGCTATGCAAGGCTGCCTGGAATGTGTCTTGTCTTTCATGTCACTGTCACCACTGCTGAAATGTACCGCTCACCATCTCTTTGTGCTCACATCCACTGTCTGGTCTCCATCAATGTTCAGCAAATGCTATTGAATGTCAATGGGTGACATTTTTTCCACACAGAGGAATTCAGTTCCACACATTTTCTTCATATGCACTTCCATGTAATTCCACTGCCATTTTGTCAGACTGCCCCTCTGCTGCCATCTGTCACATTGCAACAAAATGTAATGGAATGTTGGTGGGAAGGTTCAACTTCTAATGCCATATTGCCAACATCTGCCTCTGACATTGTGGGCCAACGTAATAAAATAGGAGGCATTACTTTTAAGCAGCCCTCATATTAGTTGCAGGGGGAAGAAAATAGTCAGATTATTTGATTAAAGTCAAATGATGACAATAAGCAGATATTTGGAGAAGATCAGAGGAACAACAGGTGAAGGAACCCAAGAAGCCCTGGTAATCAGTGAAAATGGAGCACACTGAACCACTTCCTCTTAAGATGTTTATGAGAATGACGGACGGTGGAGAAACAGAGGTGTGAAAATCACTTGTCTGACTGATCTCTGCACTTGTTTTCTGCAGCTTATTCTTTGTCTCTACCAAATTCCTATTCTGGCAGTGATTGGTATGATCGTGCTCTGAATGGGCAGACTGGCTGGTGATGGGGGACCTAGGCAGCCTGGCTCTCTGAGGCTTGGATGGCAGAAGCTCACTCTGTGTCCCACAGCCCAACAAGTCAGTAGCCTTGAACAGAAATACTCAGCAGAAGCCATGCAGGTGGGGAATGGCTGGAGCAGTCTTTATGCCAATGTATGTGTTTTCTCTATTGTTAGGAAAGTAAGACCTTGGGAGAGTTTGCCATTGTAAATCCCTTTCTAAAGTTTCACAGACTAACAGAATCACAGAATCATAGGGGTTGGAAGTGACCTCTGGAGATCATCGAGTACAGTCCCTCAAGTTTGGAAAGATGAAGTTGAACTCTGATAACTCCCCCTAGCTTGGAAAGGGAAAGAAATAAATAATAAGTAAATAATAAATATCAAGTCTTCCCTCTGGAAATTGCTAGAGGAAAATACCTGTGTTCACACTTCATGTTGCCACGTGGCATATTCAGCAGCTGTCCCAGCAGCATTGGGTTGGAGTGAGGCCCTTCAGAAAAAGTCCTTTGAGGATTTAACCTAACTTTGAAAGATTTCTAATCTTTCTCCATTTTCTTACACCTTGCAATGTCAGCAGTGCTCAAAGGTGCAAAAATAAGAGTAGCGTGCCCTGAAAAATAAGCTATTTCTCTGTAATGGACGGAAAATCAGTCTACCCTTCTCTGTTCAGTCTGATACAAAGTACAGCTGTTTTTCTACTGAGCCTAAGACATAGGAAGGTGCTGTTTTATTTCAGACTTACTTAGTTTCTTAGTAGTAGTCCTCTCCCAGCTTTTTAATAAAGAAATTGGAGGGTAGAATCACTTCTTGAAAAATGGTGTCTTTCAGGCTGAATGGCTTTATTAACTGTGAGACAGCATCTCTGAAACTGTGCTGTTATGTCCATCGCACCCATTCTGAAGAGGAATTTGCCTCTGTATCTGAAGTTTACTGAAAGGTTTATGTGAAGATGTATGCTGTGATTTCTGTCAAGTTTAATGGCGTTTAAAATATAACTTTTCCAAAACCAAGATGCTGCTCAGTGATTTTTATGCTGATATAGTGTTTCTATTAAATCCCTATAAACAGAAATAGCTGCAATTGCTTTGACTGTCTTTCATGTCATCAGCTTAAATACCAAGAAGATTAAAAATGTTGTAAACCTGAAGAACTATTAAAATCCATGTAGTCTCCTGTAAATGTCCAAGCTCCACAAAGGGACTTGGGAAATTAAACTCAGTTCCCTAGGGATATAAAACTGATATAAAACTGGAAAAATCATCTGTACTAGTTGCACAGAAGACTACACCAAACTGTTACGAATAGCAGCTACTTAAGATTGGAGAAACCTCATCTCCATGAGAACTATTTTCTCCAGTTCCCCAGTGCCTATTCAGGAGGGTGACATGGTGTCTGAGCTGCATCAGGAGATTTCCAACCCCTACAATTCTGTGATTCTGTGATTCTGTGATTTTCCACCAGCCTGCACTGGTTGCTTGCATCTGCTCTGTGTATCTCAGGACACCAGAAAGTATCCTGGGCACGTAAATAACATTTGTAGAATGGACTTGGACTCATTGACATGACCAAACCCAATAGTTTGACATACCAAAAAATTACGTTTCCCAATATAAATATTTTGGTCTGGATTAAATGCTTTATCACATTTTTTTTTCCTGAAATTTACAGGTATTTATGGGACTCTTACGTGAAAAAATATATTATCTTGTTCTTATTGTCATTCACATTTCTAAGAAAAACAACTGATAACTCTCTACTAAGGGTGTAAATTTACAAAGTACCTTCTGTATACTCTTTTTGGCACTCTGAGAAATCAACTGTTTTAGAGAATTCCAACTTGCTTTACCAAAGGGAATGGACATGAAGCTAGTTCTACACAAAACAAAGAGTTTTGACGTTTTTTTGAGATTCTGAATGCGAGCTCCAAGTTCTTCAGAAGGAGCAGCTCTAGGCGAATATCTGTGTACTTTGTATAGATACAGAGCCATGATTAATTTTAAAAAGGAATTTAAGTTATAGTCCTGAAGTCCCTACTTACAAAGAAAAATATTTAAAACATGCTGAATGCAAAACAGCTCCTATAAAAAAACAGCAATTAGCAGCTCTGAAAATTCATCACTTCTCTACACAGCCACACAATTCTGTCCCCTGATCTGCTTGTTTTTCAGACAGAAAAAGTAAATTGCCTTTGTGAGGACACTGGCACATATGTAGCTTATGAAAGTCTACAGATAAAGACTACAGGAACAAAAGAAGATAACAGGACATTTCAAGCAATTTAGCACTAAAAAGGTAGTCTGTAGTACTGGACTGAACACTCTCTGTGATGGTGTGCTCCTCTCTGTCCCCAGCTCCCTCCTTCACCCTGGCCATTATGCCCAAGGCCTTGTTGGGAACTGATAACACTGTCTTGCTAAATACATGACTATGAGTCAATCATTGTGTGCCATGAAGATGTGGCATGGGATGATTAGAGATCAGGCATAGGCTATCCTATGACCCTTTCTACACCTACAAAATTTTTGAAGTTGTAGAGAACGATGAAAAAATAAAAAAGTATGTGTTGTTTTGGGATGACTGACTAAGTGTGGACCTATATTTAAAGGGCTGTATCTTTCTAAGAAAATCCAAGCATCATCTTGTTGTAACAATTGAATGCAGCCCTGGTTGAGTTTATGTTTCATAACTGTCCAGCTTGTCTTTTTTCTTGCACTTTGTGTTGCCATCTTTGGCTATTTTTCTCTTTATCGATTTTTCCAGTTGAAAATTAAATGGCAAATACTGAGATTCATTAGACACAGGCACACTGGGTCTAATATCTGTTTTTTAGCTAAGTTGCAGACAAACAACTTTAAACTTGGTATTCAAGACTTCTCAGTTTTGAAAAGGCTGCTTTATTTTTTTACCCTGATCATATGCCAAGTCTTTACATCTATGTATCTCCTTTGTTTCTATCTGGTATAGTCAGAACAGACAAAATTATTGTATTGATTTATTTGTAGCCACACCGTTCTTTTCTCCAACCTAGGTAAAAGTTTCCTCCACCACTGGTACATAAGCTGCATCATGTAGGTAACTAGAGACCCAGGAGCTGTACCTTAACTGATCTTTGAAATCACAATAACCCACAGTATTCCTTGAGTATAATTTTCTGATAAAAAATATAGTATTAAGATGTGATATTCCAGGAGAAATGTTGAACATTGTCATTGATCAAAAGCACTGGTAAAGCTGCCAGTGCCTTGGCACAGCTCACGGGCTGTTATGTGAATGAGAGCCATTCATTTCCTATTCCTTCTCTGTAGTCTAATATAGAAAACGTTTAAGACGTACGGTAAGAGTTATTTGAAACTGTCTCAAAAAGTCATCTTAGTTGGAAAACGATGCATTTAATTTTCCACAGGAAGCACAAAGAGTTTCAAAGTTGCCATATTTCATTTCTTGTAGATATTCAGGCTGTATGTGTCTGTGTGCACTTCATATGTGTATGTACTTTTCAGGGGAAATTTTCAGGGGAAGAGAGAGAGAGAAAATAGCCTACTATAAATGACATCCATTTGAGAAGTCTAAAATTAAATTAATAAAAAGAATCCTAAAGCTTGAATCTTTTAAAACTGACCGAAATAGTTTGTAAAAATTTTTACTTTGCTATTTTTTTTTTTTTTACTTTTAGTCTAAAATAATTTGTAATTACATTTATTCTGTTTATCCCAAGTGGTAAACATGTGGTCATACCAGCTGAGAAAAAAACAAACCTCAGGTAAGTCTGATGGCTAATCTGATTAGATCAGCCAAGCTTTATCTGAGAACTCAGTGTCTTTGGAACATGCAGTGATTTCACCATTACTCAGAATCTGGATTAATTTCATCCATTTTTGTTTCTTTTGGGAACTTAGCAATGCTGTTTGTATCAGGGCTGTTTTCATCTCACAGCGTTGTTGTTACACACACTTTGGCCTTTGATAACACATTCCTCCTGGATGGCCTGCATCCATTTTAGGGGGGAGTATTATGATTTAATTATGGACTATGACTGTGTAAATACCCTGGATGGTTATGTCAAAACCCACAGAGCTTCGCTAGCTTCTCTCAAACCGAAACAGATTGTTTTTCAAGTTTACAGGTTGTGATGAAGTTCCCAGTTGTACAGCCCAAATTGCAGTTATCTTTTTGTCAGAAAATAGCTGGTACTCAACTCTGAGCAGGTACAAGGAGAGGCTGAATCAGTGCAGTGCATCAGCTACAGGGCTGGAAGTCTGCTGGTGTCTGCAAGCCACACAAAACATGGCATTCCCTCTGATGAAAAAAAGAAAAGAAAAGGAAAGGAAAGGAAAAATCAATATGTAGGTATTAGTGAGCCTTTGTGAAGATTCAAAACAGATGGGGAAAAGGTCAAGGATTCTTTGTTGCTAAGTGCGTTTCTATGACAACTGCAATATGTATGTTATGCGTGAGCAATCATTTGTTCCAGCTGCCAGATCATTAAAGGGGCAGCATTTCCCTGAGCACTGGGAATGTTATTTATGGCTTATTTACTTTTTCTTTAACCCTCTTTAAACCCAGGATCAACAGGTATGACTCAATGAGTACATGAAAGTCTCAGTCAATCACAGCATGCTACAACATAGCACTGGTAGTCTAGATTGTGCAATGAGTGCCTTAGAGGATGTTGGGGAGCTTAATAAGGAGATTAGGGAGATTAATTTAGATCCAATCACACATTTAAATCTGTACACTCCTGATGCTTGTTGGATCCATTTCCTGGAGAACTTATGTCATGACTTGAGAGACACATGTGACTAGTCTCCAGTCATCTGTAATAACAGAATGGTAGTATATACAAAGATGTAAAAAATGTTTGGACATCATTTTATAAGAACTAACTTGAATTATGATAGAAAACAACTCATTTTTTTCACACATTGAAATAAGAGGACAAAGCCTTGTTTTCCATTGCTTCAACAGCATCACAACCTGGACCAAGAAGCACAAATTTATTTGTTCACAGGAATCCAATTTGTGAAAATGTTGCAATTACCTGATTTTAGTTTTTATTTTCTAATGTTTTAATTAAAAAACAAATTAACAAAAAAATAAAAATAAAAAAAACAACAACAAAAATCCACCCAACCAAACAAACAAAAATGAAGAAACATTCTGGAACAGGGGGACAGTCCTGGAACTTCAGTATAGGTCAATATCCATTGCCAGTGACACTGAAGATCATATTGGGTAACATTTCTGTTCTGTGAACTGTGTATCTTGAAAAAGGTGACCACTTCAATGTCTCTATCAGTCACTCATCAGTTCTCATTCAGTATCCCATCTGATATCCAGAAAATACCTCTCCGACTTTCAATATGAGACAATAATTTGTTTCTGGCTGCTTGTGCAGTTTACCACCCTTCAATAAGGATATTTTGTTTTTTCATGTGTCAATACAGCTTCTACTTGTTGATTAAAAGAAGATGGAAAAACAAACAGTCCTGAAGTCTGTATCCTCTGGGAGTCAATGCTTCTCTAGATGATATCTGATTTTTGATTTTGTCTAGGAATTAAAATGTTGTCCACTGTTATTTTCTTTGGCAAACTCACTATGCAAACTCATCACTCCTAAGAAAGGAAACTTGAGAGTGATGGATGTGGGGGAAAAGCTTTATGCAAGAAACATTAGGAAACTCAGAGTTTACATGTTAGCAGACATGAAATTCTAGACTTGCGATCACAAGGCTTGTCTTAGCAGGAGAGAGAAAAATTGTTATATTGCCATGACTTGCTTTGGCCAGGCAGCAGTTTGCATTATTTATCTGGGAAATGGAAGTTGTAGTAAAATCAAGCTTTCACTATTGAAAGTCAGTTAATAACACAGGCCTGACGAGCAACTCTTTTGTCTGCCTTCTGACAAATTGTATTTCTTTTCTGCCCAGATTTTTTTCCCTCACTTTTTCTTTGTTGCAGCTGGTGGGAGAGAAAAAAGCAAAGTGACTACTCTGCATTTTGGATCCTGTCCACCTTGCTTCACTTCACCATATGGAGTGATAATGGGCTGCGCTATTCCAAAATTATTTGTTCTTTGAGAAATATGTAAAGGATTATATTTATTAAATTTAGTGGAGAGTGCCATGAACAAGGCTAAGCATCCTGCAAACTGAACATCCTTCAGTGATTTAACATCTGTGTGGCTGACTTTCTGGAAGACTGGGCTCAGCAGCCCTCTGTATCACACAGTTCTTTATCCCAGGCTTTTCACACCCAGCCATAATGTGAATTTCTTCATACTGCCTCATAATTTTGCTTAGTGAAAGAAGACTTTATTCCCAATTTTTCAGACAGAACCTGGTGAAATCATTAGTTAAGTTAATGGTTTCAGCTTGATGTATATGCTGATGGATACTGAGATCTTGACTCACATCTGTTCCAAACTGGGTACAGAAAGCACAGCTTAACAGCACATGGTTGAAATGAAATGTCACAAGGTTTGTTCCTGTACTGAATCACTTATGTTTGGAGAACATGAGCTAGGAGATTTGGGAAGAGAAACTGTGGTAGACATGTCTGCTGATAGAGTACCTGAGAAGGAGCTGGAACAACTTGTACAAAGATATGGAGATGGATGAAAAACCATGCACTGACATTTCAGTGCATCTCAGATTAGCTACCTGAGAGGTACAGCAGGGAAAAGATGGCTTGAGAAAATTAGGATAAAATTGATCAGCTTTGGAAAAAAGAGCTGAATTTGATGTTCTCCAGAAAATAATGTTTTTTAGAGTCTTGAAGGTCAGCACTAATTCCTGAATCTCATAATGTACTGTCAGAAAAAATATATCTTGTTTTCATTCAGCTATATGCAAAAAGGTAAGCTGCAATCTTATTACTTTTGCCAGTTAGCCCTCTACCTCATATATGCTGTGTGGCCCAGTGTTGTAAAAGACACCAACTATGCCCTGTTTTGAAGCTATTGAATTTAATGGTTGGCATTCCTTAAAAAGTCTTGGAGGGACTTCTTAATTTCCTTTTACAAACACTAATCACATAGAATTTCGTCTAGAATATGTAAACATTTTGCCCTCACTATATAAAATCTAACTGTCTCACAGGTAGTAACCTCTTTCACCATTTTGTGCTTCAAGGTGGAGAAGAGCTGGTATTTTCATGCCAGCAAGGAACAAAGTCTTATTTATAACGTTCTCTGTGTAGACTACAGCTATCTGGTTATGAGTTGCATGAACCAAAAGCAGTCTACCCATATTTCTGTAGGACAATGCCCAAGCTGTTAAGCTTCATGCTGTACACGTATGCAGGCCAGGGCAATGTGGATAAGTTCATCTGAAATTGTATTTCTAATGAGGAAAATATAAGGCTTAAAAGACTTCAATTTTCTTTCTCTTTTTGAATGCCTAATTTCAACCGCTTCTGAAAATGCTGTGAATGACCACAACTAAGAACTTCTGATGTTCCCACATGCTTTCTTACCCAATCATATTTCTGGAAATAGAGTAGATCTCTCTTGTCAGCCTGATCTGACCATGTGAAGTGTGAAACTATTTCCTTTCTCTGTGCTCTTCTAATTTTTTAGGACTATTTCCTGACCTTCCACAGACTTTTACAATCCTACATTTACCAAGGGGTAGAAAAGACTTTCTCAACTCTTATGTTGTTCTCGTTGTTCTTGGCTTCTGCCCCTCTTCCAAGCCAGTCAGGGATTTAGGCTCTGACCTTTCTGTGCATCAGTGGCTCTCAAGAGTCTTTTGTTTGGATATATGAATACACTGCATACACTGCACAACATTGCAGGTGTGGTGTTTCTTGCAGATTAATACATTTATGAGTCCTTCCGGAGAACAAAAATCCATAGTAAAACTTGTCTCATCTATAAGGTTATTGGTTATGAAGTGAGCAGAAAAATAAAATATTAGAATAATAAACAATATGCCTGAGAACAGAGAAAAGTACAATGTTCACAAATGTAAATATTAAGAATTTGCAAGGAAAGTAGGGGGTTTTTTTACAAGGCATATGCTGAAAAATTAATATGTATTCAGACAAAAAAAGAACGCAAGTACATTAATAAAAAATAGTATAATTATAAATTATTCATTAATTATTTTGACTTGTTTTTCTTATCCAGTGTGAAATCTCCATGAATCAGATAGAAAGACCTGAGAGAAGTCCAACCAAAAAAGCCAAGCCTACCAGCGAATGGAATCTATCATTCCTTCAGACTGGGAAGAAATGTCTGAAATACTGTAAGCCAGTCCTGCCATTGGAAAACGGCAGCAGCAGTGGGTGCAGGTGTGCTGAGTGCAGCATCAGACACCCAGAGTCTTAGGGAGTTCTTTCAGAAGCCCCCAGAGCAACCTGCTTAAGGTTTGTACCAACATCCTGAGAAATTGCAAAATGACAGCTCGACTGGCAGATAACCTAAGGCCGTGAGCGTAGTTTGAATCTCATAAACACTATTCATGCTATTTGCCATTAATCAGTTTTTGTTCATTTTTTAAGAAGAGAAATACCAGAGTTGACAAGATTTACAATATTTATTTTCTTAATTGCTTAAAAATTTTACTGGTATTTCGCCCCAGGGTGTAACTTCTCTGATTTACCGTGCATCATATTTGTGAAAAACTTCTCTAAAATTGAGTAACTTCAGAATAGCTGTCTAATGACAGAGTGATTTCATTATAATCAGTAACAAAATTCTTCTTAATTCAAGGGAATTTATAGGCAAACACTCTATGGGTTTCTGATATTTCCTTTGAATAATTATAACTATACTTTCAAGCTTACTTTTTTTGAAAAAAAAAATTCTGTGCTTTATGACTTCAGTCAGAGAATTCACATAAGCATAAGCTAAAAATAGCATGCGGGAAAAAAATCCTCTGAAATAAAGGGTGATATTTCACTCTTCAAAATTAAAAGAAGAAGTTATTTACCTTTAAGGAGCTAATCATTTCTCCATTAATCCACTTGTTTTTTATCCTCCCCCAAACATTCTGAAGGTAATTGTGCACTTCTGTGCCCCAATCTACTAGAAAAAGTACAGGCTGTCATCAATGCTTAAGTATTTAGCCTTCAGCATTGTTAACCATTTAGCATTTAGAGAGATAAATATTTTTAAAAGTGCTGTAATCTGAACTCTTGTCTACCTCTTCTGATCTCAGTAAGGAATTTTCTCTAGGAGAGTTTTTACTCTGTGTATTATTTCCTTTGTCTAACAACTATTAGTTTTGTTTTACATTAATCGAAGTTCAGTGCATCTGCAAAAAAGTTCTTACTCAAGGATGAATCATACAGATATTTTTCTCAAAACAGTGGAACTTTGTAATAGGCTAATGCCATGGTTCATTTCTGGTTTGTTTTGTAGACTGAATCCTGAAAGGATATAAATATGATAAGAAGTATTTTGTGCTGGTAGGATTGTTAATTTCAGTAATGGGTTTCAGTTGTGAGTATTTGCAGAGAAGTAATCTAGGAGGAGTGAATACATTTGCTAAAGAAAAAAGGAAGAAGCAAAAAAAACCCCAAAGCTACACAAAAGGATGAAATGTTTGTACTGAAGGAGTAATATTGAAAGAACTCTGAGGTAAGGATGTGAGTTTGAGGATCAGAAAAAGTAATAGTGAATAATAGAACACTAGATTGAATTGGGATACAGCCAACCTGAAAGGAAGATATTAGAAACATGTACTAAACCTCTTAAAAAAGCCTGACAACTACTTTTGTTTCCATGTACCAATGTGATAGCTAATGACTTTAACTGAAATTTGTTGAAAACCATATTTCTTTTAGAGTGAAGAGAGAATGGAAAAAATACCTATTAACATTATCACAATATTTAGTACCAAAACTACTGGGAAACAGTGCAATATGAAGAATATAAAGAGGATGCTAACAAGTCTTGGCAGTAAAACAGATTTTGTCAAGAAAATGTGATGATTTTGATAATAGTTATTTTTCTTCATTCTGTATCAGAATGTTGCAGTAGATTTGACAGTTTCTAAGGTTACATTCCCATATTAATAGTCTGCATACAAACCAACATTAATGGGAGTATCACAGAATCACAGAGTTGTAGGGATTGGAAGGGACCTCGAGAGATCCTCAAGTCCAACCCCCCTGCCAAAGCAGGTTCCCTACAGCAGCTTGCACAGGTAGGCGTCCAGGTGGGTCTTGAATATCTCCAGGGAAGGAGACTCCACAACCTCCCTGGGCAGCCTGTTCCAGTGCTCAGTCACCCACACCGTGAAGAAGTTCTTCTGCATGTTGGTGTGGAACTTCCTGTGCTCCAGTTTAAGGCCATTGCCCCTTGTCCGGTCCCCACACACCACTGAAAAGAGATTCCCCACCTCCGTTAGCCTCCCGCACCTAAGATATTTATAGACATTGATCAGGTCCCCTCTCAGCCTTCTTTTCTCCAGGCTGAGCAGACCCAGATTACTGAGCCTCTCCTCATAAGGGAGATGCTCCAGGCCCTTTATCATCTTTGTGGCCCTCCGCTGGACTCTTTCCAGGAGGTCCCTGTCTTTCTTATACAGGGGAGCCCAGAACTGGATACAGTACTGCAGGTGAGGCCTGACAAGGGCAGAGTAGAGGGGGAGGATCACCTCCCTCGACCTGCTGGCAATGCTCTTTTTAATGCACCCCAGGATCCCATTGGCCTTCTTGGCCATCAGGGCAAGGTAATGATTTTCTATGCTTAAAATGTCAATACAGTATGGTTTCTTCACTGATAAAGTAATACATATTTCAGAGGAAATGGTAAGGGGATATTAAGCCACACAGCTCACCATCTGACTGTCAAGAGAGCTGACTCTCCATTAACTGCTGTTTAAATATCTTCAACATGTTGAAAGAGCTACCTGATCAGCATCCTTTTACTGTCAGTATACAACAGGAGTTAATGATTTCTCAAGCTTCAGTGGCAGATTTAACAGGTTGTATGCTACAGAATTTTCCCAGGTTTGATAATTTCAGGGGAAATGGCTATTGCTGGAGATGTGTTTCTGTGATAACCAGGATGCAGGTAGTTGCCCATTTGCAGGAGGTGGTCTGCCATTGCCAATGTGCCAGAAGTTTTTAGAAGATGTGGAATTATGCTAAGGCAGTGAGAGGAAATTTCACAGGAAAACATTTGGAAAAACATCAAGTTCAAACTTCCTTAGGTACTTGCCAATGTGGTAGACCAGGAGTAAGAACAGTAGTCAGAGATATTCAGATGTGAAGGAAACTCTAGGAGAGTACAGGACAGAACGTTAAATGCTTTTAACAGCCTAAATGGTAAATAGATCCTTAGGAGAGAAGGAAGAATGGTAGAAAATGCATTCTCTTGGTTTGACGGGCACTTTGATCCCTTGAAAAATTCGTTTCATACCTTTTTGTATCTTTGTATATGTAAAAACATGTCTCCCCCATACTACACTCAGTTTTTGAGTATTAGCAACCTTGTCTGCTGAAGCATGTGAAGAACAGAAGTTAGTTGTGGGGCTTTCCCCTGTCTCATACGTTATGATGTTTTCTGAACTCTCTCTCCTCTCCTTCATAACTCTCCAGGGTAAAATCCTGCCTTTTCTGAAGGTATTAGGAGTTTTCTCTTTGATGCCACTCAGGCAGAGTTCAACCTTTGTGCTCTGTATTGCCTTTTGATGGATTCACTTCCTTTCTTCCAGTCTTATCACAGCAGAAACTATGCATTAAATTCTGTAAACTTAATTGCAAATAAAGGACAGTTTAATGTTTCAAATTATTGTTCTGATGTACAGTTTCAGTTGATGTTTGTGCATCTAAAATGAAAGAGTAGATAAGATGGCTATGTTCAGAATGCTCAGAATCTTATGGCTATGTTGAATATTCAGAAGCAGATTCTCCTTTGAGATAGGTTTCTTTGCAGATGGGTCCAAAAGACAACAGCTATTAGTATGAAGCAACATGACTATTTCTTGGCATAGTTTAGATCCCCTTTTAGTGCAAATGTCTTTTCATTGTGCTCTGTGAAGCTATAGTTTTTTTTTTAGCTACATTTTAACTTTGTCCCTGGTTACACTAATGTTATGGGGAAATCCAAGAATTTAATTAGACTTCTGTTAATTTCTACGTGAGATTTTACAATTTCATTTCTATCTAGAAAAAAGAATAGAATCCTAAAATTACAAATTGGAGTAAATATTTGTGCTCTTACTATCCAAGTGAATATCTTTTCAACGATGGTTCAGCAAACCTTACACAAGGTGGCACATTATATTGAACTGTCTAGGAATATGTGTGTGAGTAAAGCCTCTTTATAGCAGAATGAAGGTCTGAACTGTGTAAATTGCTTGTTGCCAGAATTCACAGTTTTATCTTGAATATCAGTGATAGATTATTTTTAATGCCCTAAGTTCATGGCTAATTAAGTGAGAGTCTGAGAAGTCTATATTAAAAAAAAAAAAAAAAAAAAAGTAAAAAAAAATTGGTCAGAAAGTAAAAATTAAAGGCAAAATCAAGTGAAAAAATAGGCAGAAAGTTAAAAAGCAAAGATACAAGCTTGACCCTTACCTAGGACCTCTGAGGAAACACAGCTGCTGATGCAGGTTTAACTCAAGCCAAGTCACAGCTGAATTAAGAATGCCATCATACACCTTAGTAGGTTAAAAGTGCCTATCAGGGTTTTTTTCTGAAAGATAAGATTTTTACAACACAGCTAAATTCCAATACACTTGGTATCATTGTGATAACCCATCAAAAAGTCTCATTGTACCACAAAAAAAGGGATTAAGTATATGGTTTTTCTTTTAAGCCTTAGGCTTTTTTTAAACTCCTGCTGTAACTGGTCATGTTATATTTTATTTTTATCTTTCAAACTCTTTTTGTTTCTTTGGTTTTGATTTTTATTTTCTTTTGATGTTTTAGCTGGGACTGTTGTAATACTTTTGGAGTTTATTCAACTGAATTAAATGTGAGCATAGTTTCAGCTTATTTTTTTCAATATGGGATATCATCACTGTGTGTTAAGAAGCATACAAGGAAATTGATGTATCCAACTATTTAATTTCTGCCGTGTGCATAAGCTACTAAGAGCAAAAATATTGCTCTTGTTTTTGGTTGCTTTAAGAGAAAACACAGTCATCTTCTATTAACCTATTAGAGAGGCTGACAGCTAATTTTAATATTTGCAGAGCTCTTCAAAGAACGGCTAGCAGTTCATTGCTGGGTTAATACAAACAGATAGATAACACATTCTGTGATTTTAGATACAGCTGGAAGGCACAATTAACTGCGTCCTTTTTAAGTGTGCGGTGTCCCAACTCTGGCTTGGACAAATAGCTTAGGACCTGATTTTATATCGAATGCAGTTCAATAACTGAGGCATTACTAACACAATGAGATGTCAGGTGAGTGTGAAAGTACTATGCCATCTTACTTACTGCTCTTTCCTGATTTTTAAGAAATATAATCTAGAAATGCTTTTTTACAATAAGTCCAATAAGCATTTTACTTCTCCTGCCATCTATACATTCTGTTATTTATTTGCAGAGCAGAGCCAAGTCTATCTTTCTATAGACACACACAAAAATACAAAGCAGTTTTAAATATGGATGTACCTCATTCTACCACATGTGTTAGGAAAATAGACTTTTGAAAAAGCTGGCACAAAAAGACACCTGCCCTTTGAAATGAAATGTTACCATCAGCTTCATGTGGTCAGCTGGCAAAAGTGTATCAGAAAAGAGACAATAAGAAAAAAAGATGTGTTAAATGGGAGATTTACTGTTGTGGAAATGAGAAGGGAGTTCCAATTGTTTGGACATGTCTTCTGGGTAAAGGGTAGCTGCCTGTTAGAGACTGCTGTTTGATCTGAGAGGATACAGCAGTCACCATGTAGGAAATAACTAAACCATAAACTAGAAAAAAGAGGAGATTTAAAAATACTGTATGACAAAGCACAAAGAGCAGCTCACTGTGGAACTAGTAGAATTTGTGAGCCTATTTCATCTACAGGACAAGGAAGAAATGAGGAGGAAGAATTGCTGTAGTGGTGGGAGCTCTCTTCACTTGACATTGCGCAGACCCATAGTGTAAAATGGAAACAGCCTCATAAAGGTTATGTTGGCATTAAAAAGAAAACAGAATCTCTAATTTATGGATGAGGAACTGAAAAGCAGGTGTGACACCTAGATTCCTGTTTTCTTTGTCTTACTCCTGAATTCAGTATGGACTCTCATGTGGTCTGAGTTTCACTGGTATACTGCTTTGGATGGGGAGCAAATAGGAGTCTCAGAAAAAGGTGAAAATCGACTTTGGTTCTCACTCTGCCTCTGCACAGAATATAGATGCTTTGAAGTTAAGTTAGCTGGCCCTGAGATATTTGATCCAATCTCAAGCACAGCACAGATATGGCAAGAGAAACTAAACTACGTTCTTTATATCTCAGAAGAAAGCTTGTCAACTGGGAAAATAAAGGCGGTTCTTTACAGTCTTAGTCCACTGTTTCTGCCACAGTCTTGTCTCATTTAAGTTGAATGTGCCATCTATCGTGAGACAGCTACAGATTTTGAAAGCTCCATATAGATGTCTACACGTAGCTTCTCTTATGGTCAATAGGGATTTAGGGCTTAGTTTTTCATGCATTCAGAGCTATCTGAAATGTCTTCAAGTGTAGTCTATCTGGTTTTTAATATCTGCTCAAAAATGGCGAAGCCTCCTGTGATAGCTGCTAGACTCCACAAATATTTCATATACACTAGAGCCTCTTAAATTACAGCAGTGTTCTGCATATAGGTAACTAAAGCCTGACCCCAGAAACTAGTTTGCTGACTCCAGCTACTGACTGTAGTCAATAGATCTCCATCTACCTGAGAGCATCTGGATTTAGGTGTCTGAAACTTGAAATGAATCTCATGAAGATTAGAATCAATTTATTAAAAACAACAGATCAGCTTTGAAGTCATTAGCATCTCAATGTTAAAGACAAAGGAGCTTAAAGAATGAAATATATTTTTAATTTTTTCATTTTTTCAAGCTGTATTTAATTTCTCAGGTGGATTTCAGCCACTAAGAATTGTTGCTAGAGACATCCTGATAATAATTTTCCTCTATAAGGAACTGCTTTTGTCTTCTTAATAAAATTACAGCATAAGGTTACACCCACACTTTCAAAAGCAGCCCTGATTCCTAATTTGCCAGCTGTCTTCGACATCTACTGTCACTCAGACACTAGTGGTTAAGTTCCAGATGACCACCTGGTGCAAGTGGAGGAAAACCATTAAATTTTCCTGCTGAGTTGGACTGCTCTGTAGTGTACAGTTACCTGCAGCATGAATAGAGCTTCAGAAATTAAGATTATCAAAGACTGTTAGTTCCCTAAATCCCTACATTTGAGAATCTGTTCCCAAACCAGATGAAGACATGATGAAGAGAAAGGAAATAACTCTGCGTCTTCAGCCACCTCTTATTTCTTTCTTCTTAACCTGGTGTAGATTTATAAGTGAACTGGAAAGTAAATAAAGCAATTCTTACTATTAACTTTCTTTTTTTGTAGGCTATTCACCATCACAGCTAGCCACAAATGAGTGGTTTGTGTCTGTAAGAGATGACACAAAGCGTAAAGGATTCTGTGTTCAACAGTAATACTGATCAAAATGTTAAAAGCTTATTCACTATGATGTGTCAAACCTTGAAAATAATTGGCATATGTGATGAGAAAGAAATGGAATTGTGATTGCGTGGGTGATTTCAGTGTCAAGTATGACCACATCTATGAAGTTGAAATGACTTTTCATTAAAGACAGGTGGCAATTTTCCATGTTAGTCCACTGCTCCAATAAGCTAAATCTTTGTTCTGGTGAACTCGTTGCCGAGGCACTCACAAAGCCGGAGACTTTTCTGCTTTGTGACACTGCATAGCTGGCATGTTAATGGCTGTGTCCTCAGGGAAGCAGCACAGATATCACAGAGAGGAGGAAAGTGTCCCAGAGTCCTAGATGCGAGGGAGAAAACAGAAAAGTAGCACTTCCTAGCCCCATCTGTCTTTTCATGCATGTCTCTTCCAGCGAAATAGTCTCCAATCAAATTGCAAAGGCATGAAGGTGAGGCCTCCATCTCTTATGGGGTAACTGTTGCATGAAATAAGATGTCGGGACACTAACTAAAGGTATGACTTCAGGATGATTGGAAATTAGAAAAAGATGGAAAAAATTCTGTTGTGTTTTGCTTTTTCATCATTCTAAATTCTCCCGGGAATATTTAAAATTCATTGAAAGGGAGTAGAAGTTAAAGTTCTATACATCCTATTTATTTAAACAAAATATTACCCACACCTCTTCAAAAATAGTTAGAATTATTATTATTTTTTTTTTTCCTCTAGAGTCTCTGGAAACAAAGATGAAAATTGATATAATTACATAAAGTATTCCAAAATTACTCTAGGAATTTGAGTTTACTTGGAACAAGGAACAAGGAAAGATCATGTTCCAGCCCTCACCTGGTTGGGCCACCAAGTGAGAGGGAAGGATGAGAAAGAAGATCATCACATAGACTGTCTAGAAGAAAAGCTACTAGAAAACTCTGAAGAGAACAGCAACAATAAAATTATATGTCTTAATGAACACCAAGCTGCAGAACTGAAAAAGACATGGGGGAGAAGAATTTCTAATATTTGTTCAGGAAGGGGTCATAGAAGCAACAGTAAAGAAACATTCAGTTCAGAGGAAGAACTGCAGCAATAGCATCAGAAGAGCTCCCTGAGACAGAGAAGCTTGAGTGATCATAAATAGTGTTCATGATGAGTTTAAAAGGGAGAGAAATAGGGAGACAACTGGAGAAAGAGAATGATTCTGCTTTTTCCATAAGGCTGGGAAGAGCAACTGAAGGTATTAATTATGGAGAAAAAACAGCTTAAAGAGAAAATTAATAAGTGTTGTAACTGCAGCCCACTAAGTTCAGAATAGTGGAGGAACTGTGCTCAGTGGAGACAGTGGAAGTCATGAAAAATGGTGATAACAAAGGGGAAG
Source organism: Penelope pileata (assembly GCA_013396635.1). Lineage (NCBI taxonomy): Eukaryota > Metazoa > Chordata > Aves > Galliformes > Cracidae > Penelope > Penelope pileata. The sequence continues at coordinate 12,714 of WBMW01006478.1, read as the reverse complement.
GAAAGGAAGATTTTATGTACTTGTAGTCACAGGCAGAAACTCTTCTAAGTATGCTTCTAAAAAACAGAAATTCTATAGGAAAAGAGCATATCAGCTTAGTTTCTGGAAAAAAAAAAGAAGTTCCATTCTGTGGTTTAGGTGACTATGTATTGGCCTGTGACCTTTGTGAGAGCTGTGTGGTTATGCATACTCAAGTGACAGGAGAGCTTTGGCTACTATGTTTGGATGTTGCTTGCATGTCATGCACAATGTTGAGACATTCTGAGAGGGATTTCAGAAAGAAAGTCTTCAAGATGTCAAGATCTGATTCTTGAGCTCGAAATGATATACTGAGTGAAACCAGGAATTAATTATTCGAAAAACTATTTAATGTGCCTTTGTTGCAGCACTACCTGGCATGAGCAATAACCAAATCTTGTTCTCATGAAGAAAATTAGTGATCGAGGGATCAGCCCTTGTGAAGTAATTGACACATTTGCAAAGCTAAAGAAAACCTGCTGACCTTGAACCTGCTCTCATCTAGAGGCAGAAAAAAGTCAAGTTGTGGACTGCTGTGTCTAGCCTGGCAAAGAGCTTCATTTGCATTCATACCCATTTTGGAATAATTATTCCTGTTGGAATTCTGTCTGACTGTACAAGGTGAGACAGTTCAATTATTTAATCATGCTATCACTTTCAGTTTGAAAGGCCAGTGCTAGAATAAATGTGCTTTCTGTTTAATTTATACCAATACTTAACCTAGTTAGTCTGTTCCCTGTTTGTGCATCTTTAGTGATGAGGCAGAATGCAAAGGATCTTTCTCCCATTTTTATATCTATTAAATTTTATGAGTCTCACATTCAGTGGGTGGCTTTGAATATGAAAGCTTTGTTCATCTACATGCGCAATTCTACAGATGCAAGGAAGCTGGGAGCTGATGGGAACACAGAGATCTCTTTAAGTCTACCTCTCCCATATTACAAGATAAACTTTGCAATTTGAATAAGTATCTGCAAGTAAATTACAAAAGCCTCTACCTGCTTATTACTTCTGTAGTCATTTATTTCATTTTCTTTGTGATTCCTTTGTAAGTATGTTAGCTTTCTGACAACGTTGTAGTGGTTATAAGATTTTCACATGCTTTATCATCCTATGTTATACAGCATAACAAAATTTTCATTTTCTGCTGTAGCCTTCCTAGGAGTTGTTCTGAGTTTGTCTCCTACTATAAAATCATGAAATCACAGACCCACTTAGGTTGGAAAACCTAAAGATCTTCTAGTTCCAATTCCCCTGGCATGGGCAGGGTTGCAAGCCACTAGTAGATCAAGCTAACTGGGGCCCCATTCAACCTGGCTATAAATGGGAAAATATTAAAAGCAGAAACCAAGACAAGAAAATTCCAGCTCTTTTTTTTTTTTTTTCCCCCCCCAAGGACGTATGCTTTAGTTAAAGCCTGTTTGATGAAGTGCCTTGCAGACAAACTCCAAAGCCAAATTAAAATTGGAGGTGTCCAGAGAAACCTTATACATGAAACAGTGAAAGAATCTGGAGGGTTACTACATATGGCTAGGAAGACCCACGTATAAGTATTCAGTAATATAAGCATTAGGATGGTGGTGGAGTTATGCTTAATTATATGAGGGTTGCTCTGAAAGTAATGCCTCCTATTTTATTATGTGGCCCATGATGTCAGAGGCAGATGTTTGTGGTATGGCAGTAGAGGCTGAACTTTCCTGCCAATATTCCCGTACATTTCATTTCCATGTGACAGATGGCAGCAGAGGGGCAGTCTGACAAAAAGGTGTCTGACAGGAGGAAATTCTTCACTGTGAGGGTGGTGAGACACTGGAACAGGTTGCCCAGAGAAGTTGTGGATGCCCCTTCCCTGGAAGTATTCGAAGCCAGGCTGGATGGGGCTTTGGGCAACGTGGTCCAGTTGGAGGTGTCCTTGCCCATGGCAGGGGAGTTGGAACAAGATGATCTCTAAGGTCCCTTCCAACCTGAACCATTCTATGATTCTATGGAAGTGCATATGAAGCAAAAGTGTGGAACTGAATTTCTCCATGCGGAAAAAATTGCACCCATTGACATTCGCTGGCATTTGCTAAATGTTGGTGGAGACCAAACAGTGGATGTGAGTACAATGAGGTGGTGGGTGGTGTGTTTCAGCAATGGTGACAGCAACAGAGGTTCTCCTCCACTGTTGCAGATATTTATAAGTGGAGCATGCATGCTCTCAAAATTTGCAGGCTGGCAGAAATGCATAGCTAATGGTAGTGACTGTTGAAAAATAGTATTTTGTAGCTAAGAATTTGCTCTATTAAACAGCGTTATTGTGCTCTTTGTATCCGTTGTAGTTTCCACATAAATAAATGGGAGGTATCCCTTTTAGAGCAACCCACATGCTTGTGAACACACAGAATGATCTCAGAGTTGATGCTGGTTTTGAAATTATTCTTTTCTATAAATGCTTCTTGAAACTTTTGATATGCAGTATTTTTTACAAAAAGAAAATTCGGCTATGTTTTCTACAACTATTAAATAAAGTACATATTTGGAAAGAAAAATAGGACTCAATTATAATAATAAAAGAAAAAAGATAATAGAATAATAAATAAATAAAAGAAAGCTTCCTGGAAGAGTATTTCCAAAATTTTTTGTTAAAAAAATAGTGGAACACTTTCTGCAATAAAATGCAGTTCCACTGCATTACTGTCATATCTCAGTCTTACTAAAATGTCCATATGAGATCATATTGTCAATATGAGAAGCTGGGAGGATTGAACTGGGTAAAAGAATGAGGTGTTTGTATTTTGACATACATATCCTCCTTTGTCATTTCAAAGTGAAATGTTTTGAGTGTGTTTTGACTCTTTTCAAAGTATGCTTCTTGCCCACTACTGTAGTTTAAAAAGCAGAAGTTAAAAACCAAACATTTTAAAGCATTAAAAAATACGATTTTGAAGAGATCTTTCAAACATTTCGGATTTGTAAAATTTTAAGAAAACAGACTGAAATTCTAAACCACTATGAAGTGATGGTATTTCTGCACAGTATCACTTCCTTGCTGCATCCTGACTGTGGTTATCTCACATCCAGATAGTCCTAGAAAGGCTTGATCCTAGAGAGGCCCCAGGAGAACCTCATGAGGTTCAACATATCCAAACGTAAGGTCTTAGACTGCAGCAACACCTACAGTTAATACAAGTTAGGGAAGAAAAAAAAGATTGAGCTCATCCCTTCCAAAGAGGATCTGGGGGTACTGGTGGATGGCAAACTAGACACGAGTTAGCGATGCACCCTCACAGCCCAAAAAGCCAACCATATCCTGGGCTGCATAAAAAGAAGCATGGCCTGAGAGAGGCCTTTCAGTATCTAACAGGGGACTATAAGATAGATGGTTTAGGAGGATCTGTTATGACAGGACAAGGGAAAATGATTTCAAACTGAAAGAAGGGAGATTTAGATTGGATATAAGAAAAAAGATTTTTATGAGAAGAGTAGTGAAATGCTGAAATAATTTGCCCAGAGATGTGGTGGAATCCCTGTCCCTGCAGATATTCAAGGTCAGGCTGGACACGGCTCTGAGCAACGTGGTCTAGATGTAATGCCCCTGTTCATTTCCAGGGAGTTGGACTAGATGACCTTTAAAGGTCCTCTCCAACTCTAAAGATTCTATGATTCTGTTATTATATTCTGTGATCTCCAGATCCTGAAGTTCTAAGCTGCACTCCAAATGGTAGTAAACTTTCTTCGTACACTATTCTTTACGTATATGAAGATGACTAGTTGTACGTCCTCAGCTCTGGAACATAGTTTATCTGTGACTGTATCTTTTTTCTTACCTTTTTTGTTCTAAATATTCTCTTTCCCCTTCTTCAAATGACATTGACAAAACACCATGGGAAATAGGCTGGGATTATAAACTAATGCAAATTAAGGCTGAAGAAGAATAATCAAATCCAGTATTCCCATATTTTATGTTGAGTTTATAGATAGCTGTTAACCTTTTAATTATAAACATTATTATTTTTTGCTGTTGTTGTTCAAGGGACAACCATATCGTTCCATTCCTAACATCTATTAAGACAGTATTAAGGTAGCATGTTTTCTCATCCAGTGACAAAAGAATATCTGACGTGATCAAGGTCAGGCTGGACCAAGCTCTGAGCAACCTGATCTAGCTGTAGATGTCCCTGTACATTGCAGGGGAGTTGGACCAGATGGCCTTTAAATGTCCCTTCCAACTCTAAGGATTCTATGATTCTATGACAGACCAAGTGTCATGCAGCCCACAGGAGGAGAACCATTGTTCAATTCATTAGCATGAGAAGAAAGTCAGAGGGAAGATCTGTTTGAGTAAAGCCAGTATGTCAGCTTGTGTTTGAACCAGTTGTATAGTTTTGGACCTGTGTCACATGATGGAAAAATCTGTTGTGAGTGCAGCAGTCACTCTTGTGTAATGTTAGTTCAAAAGAATTGAAATAATGTTTGCTATGAGATAGGGGACAGAGACTGCAGCTGTTTGTCCAATAAAACTAATTCAATATCTGAATGAATTTGAACATATAATCAATATTGGTCTAGAGAGAAAAGCAACAATAATCTTATAGCTCACAGGAAAAGGCCTAGCTTTGTTAACCTTTTGGTCATGCTGCAAAACATTTTTTTTTTTTGAATTCTCTTCTCCTCTACTAAAGATTTTGAGAGCATAGAGAACACTTGCTGTCCTGCAGTGCTAACTAGTTATTATTGTTTGTCTCTATATTGATACTATGATTTAATAGAATAATTTACAAGGATTACAGGAGAGTAAGGCAGAGAGAAAACTGGTTATATGAAATAGAATGAATATATATTATTGATTCACATAACTAAAAATGTATGCTAATGAAATTAATAGCTTCAGTATCAAGTGTTCAGGGAACCTTGTAACAGATTTACCCCTGATTTAAGTATATTGCAATGGTTAGTGAAAACAGGAAGAACTTTCTCTAGTGAAGTGCCTGATAATTCTCAACTGGAATGGCGTCGTAAATTCTCTAGGGGCAAACATTACATAGACAGCTGGTGTATAAGTCTTTCATTAGCAGAAACAGGCAAATTCTAGTGAAACTAGGTAGCCTATGTGATCTAGGTATGTTTCTTTCCTACAAATGTATCACTTCATCTCCTCAATTTTCAGTCAAACTTGGCATAATGCACAATATTTATTATAGAATCATAGAATGATCTGGGTTAGAAGGGATCCCAAGGATCATCAAGTTCCAGCCTCACTGCTGCAGGCAGGGCCGCCAAACTCTAGACCTGGTACTAGATTAGATTTCCCAGGGCCTCATCCAACCTGGCCTTGAACAGCTCAAAATCTCTCTGGGCAGCCTGTTCTAGCACCTCACCACCCTCTCAGTAAAGAACTTTCCTCTGATGTCTAATCTAAACCTTCCCTCCTTCAGCTTAAAACCACTCCCCCATGTCCTCTTACTATTTACCCTTGTAAAAAGTTGATTTCCCTCCCGTTTAAAAAATTGTCCCTTTAAATACTGGAAGGCTGCGATGAGGTCTCCCCGCAGCCTTCTCTTCTCCAGGCTCAGCCAGCTCAGCCCAGTTCCCTCAGCCTGTCCTCGTAGGGGAGGTGCTCCAGTCCTCTGATAGTCTTTGTGGCCCTCCTCTGCTCCAACAGCTCCACATCTTTCCTGTACCAGGAGCCCCAGACCTGGACACAGTACTCCAGACGGGGCCTCATGAAGTCAAATTAGAGAGGGACAATCACCTCCCTCTCCCTGTTGGCCACCCCTCTTCTGACGGAGCCCAGGATATCACTGGCCTTCTGAGCTGCATGAGCACATTGCTGGCTCATGTTCAGTTTTTCATCCACCAGGACCACCAGCTCCTTCTCTGCAGGGCTACTCTCAAGGAGTTCTTCTTCCAATCTGTTTATACATCTGGGATTACTCCAACCTAAGTGCAGAACCTTGCACTTGCTGTGTTGAACCACATTCACATTAGTTCACATGGGCCCACCTTTTGAGTTTGTTGAGGTCCCTCTAGATGGCGCTCCTTCCTTCTGCTGTGTCAGCTGCACTGCTCAGCACGGTGTCATCAGCAAACTTGCTGTGGGTGAAACCAACCTTATTATCTATGTCATTGGTGTCGTTGTTAAAGACCCCTGGGAGACACTGCTTGTTACTTGCCTCCACCCGAATATAGAGTCATTTATCACAACTCTCTGGCTGCAGCCTGTTAAAATAGTTCCTCCACTCCTTTGTCTCTAAGGACAGCTTCCCAGGAGATTTCATCCAACTATTCCCTAAAAAGCCTGAAGTTCGCTCTCCTGAAGTTCAGAGTCCTGATCCCACTCTTTGTCAGGTCCACATTTCTCGAGATGATGAACTGAACCAGGGCATGGTCGCTGCAGCCCAGACTGCCTCTGATCTTAATGCCTTTAACGATCTCCTCCTCATTGCTGAGCACCAATATGTGAATGTATCTGTCTTATTTCCGGTTCTGCTCTGTATCTTGGAGTGAATTGAATTATCCTGAGTTGTTCTGAGACCTATGAATCCAGCTAAATAGACATTCTATCTTCAAATCAAACATTGACTAAAAGCTCCTATTGGAAGGTCTTCAGAGATCTTCTAAGATCTTTTGCTTTGAAGAATGTGATGGCTTTAGAAGAGCATAAATGAGACTGTGGCTTGTTGATAAGACTGAGATTTGAGAAGGGAAACATCATTAATTTCTTCAAGAACAGGGAGCGAAGCTACTGATGAGGTGCCCGACTAGAGAGGGGGAACAAAATGGATTTGAGGACAGAGAGCTGAGGAAGTGAAATATCACTGAAAGCATGGAAAATAAAGAGAAATACTTGCTGTAGTGAAGTGAATGAGATGAAGTACGTGTGATATGCTGTAACACATGTTAATAATGACTATTTAAAACTTTATAATGGCGATAAAAATGATTGTATGTACATGTAAGGAGATGCATTCCAGTTCTTACAGTCTTGTTAGAAATGAAGATGACAAAGAAGTGCCAAATATTCTGTTCCAGAAAGAGAAGAAAATGTGGATTTAATAGTTTTAATTGGATTGCTTTTCAGTCTCAAGTACAAATGCCACTAAATCAGCTAACAAATACGATAATTTTTAGACACAGGAGTGAGACTTATCACCCACTGCTCTTGAAACAATCACATGTGCAACTTTATATCTTAAAAGCTAGGTCAGCTTAGGTTACAGATTTTTATTTGGTTATATGAGGTATTTGTCGTATTCTGTGAGTGACAAGTATATTGCCTATTTATTTATGTCCCTCTGCGCAGTATCTGTCACTACCAACATTTTACTACTGTGACTTTTCAAAAATCTAAATGACTATACGCAAAGTTTTGAGTTTTTCTTTTAGTGTATTGTACATGCTAATAGCAGAGCCAACATGTGTTCCAGTCCTGAGGATGGTCTGTATAAGAGATCACAAACAAATGAAAGCACAAAATGATCAGACTGAAATCATATTTTTGGAGCGATGGCTGCAACCAACAGGCAGAAACACAGAGAAGATAATATATCTTTTCCAGTGCAATATGAATGCAAAAAGTACAGACTCACAGCAAAAATAAATACTATTTACGAAAAAAAAGCCCATTACTTTGCTAACATATGTTTTAAAAAAGTAAAAATAAACAAACAAAAAATAAACAACTTTTGATTTTAAAAGTTCATCTAAACCAGGAAGTGCACAGATATGTTCAAATAATTGTTCAATTCTCTCTACACAAAATTTAGATGCAGTAGGCATTGTAAGGAACTTTGAAGCCATCAATGGTCATAAATATTGCCTCAGTGTTTTCTGCCTTGTTTTGATTCCAAGTAGTTAAAACTATCTGAAAATACACCATGCTTCCAAATAAAAGTTTCTAGACCATGTCTTGAAGAAATCCAAATATGTCATTTAGCATAATGCCTCATCTGATGCTGAGCTATCCAGTGTTGGTACGGTAATTGCCTTCCCACCCCTGAATGCTAACGTAATGTGCAGTAGTGCCACTTGGAAATTTAACTTGGAGTCAACTTTCAGTAAGCATTTTTTTTTTCCTTTCTGTTATGGAGGTTTTCTTTCAAAATGGACCCATTTGTGTAAATTGCAGGCGAGTCTGTTTGGAGCCTGACTATTTCATACAGTTGAGGGAAAGCAGACTAGCGTTTTTTATGGAGTGAGCTATCAGGTGGATACACATTTGACACAGAGTATGCTGAGTTATCAACTTTCTCCAAGGGCAATCATATATCTTCTGTATCCAGAGCCAAATTATATTTGACATTTCATTTAAAGCCAGAAACATCCTGATGCTAAAGTAGAGTGTGACTGGTAACAGTAGGAGGGCATTCAGTTCAACTGAATGGATGTCTATTTCTGCCCTACTTGTCTAGGCTGTAGATGAGGTCCAATTCCCCATCATCACCCTATATGTTAGCCAGATAGAAATCTCAGATTATTTTTTTTTTCCAATAAAATTCTTTCCCATGTTTGGCAATGTTAAAGATGACTAATCTGAGCTAGCTTCAAATGGCATTGTAACCAGTATTATTTATATAGCTGGTTGTGAAAATTTCTTTGCTTATATCCAGAGTTTTCACATCAAGCCTGGTAGTTTGCACATGATAGTCCCCACATTTCTCAGTTTCAGCCTCTCAAAAATCTCTCTATCTTATCGTGGGAGTTCATTGCATCTTTTCATGCTCTCAACCTGAAATTAAAAAACTTTTTTTGCTGAGCACAGATAAAAATCAGTGGGATGGGTATGGCAAAGGCAACATTCACCAGTTTTACCTTTCATCACAAATGTTGAAATATTCAGTTGCTGCACTGGTTTGTGACACATTGAAACAAGCTCAAAACTTCTATATTTTACACAGTATCACCTTAGAGTCATTGGATATGGTCTGAATCTGTGAAACCATGTCCAAATTCTGTGCTCATTACAATTCTATTAGATTATTTTCCAGTGATGACCCAGACCCAAACCACTGACCCCAAACCCCAGACCTCCACAGCAGGAAGAGATTTGGGATGTGATTTCCTACATATTTCACAGCAAAATTACTTGTGTATTTTGATACCTCCTCAGCCATGCCATCCTGTGTACGTTGTGAATAACATTGTATGCAGCATGATTATTATGAAGGACTATTTTTTTATTATTTTTATTGGTTGATTGATTAAGAATATCGTTCATGGCAGCGAATACTGTTGCTGGGGGCAAGGAGTCCCTTTAAACATGCTTGCATTGTTTCCTTCATTAAATTTTCATTTCATGTGTCATGAGCAGGCATGTCTCATACATCTTAATTATGTGATTATCTTCCAAGATGGAGACAAATTTTCTATCTCTGAGATGGGAGAGGATGTAGTGAGAGGGAAATCTTTGCATGTAAGTATAAACAGAAATAGAACAAGTTGCGCCTTATGTCAAATTGTTTTCACATTTCCTTCCCTATTGATTTTTCAGAAGATAATTATTGTGCTTGTAGTGTGAGCTACTCTCATTAGGAACCCATTGATTGCTAGCTATTAGTGCTTAAACGTTGTAACTGGGAGGGAATAGACAAAGGGAAAAGTTAGGGTCAATGTTTTATTGCTTTGATGTTTGTTGATTGCACACTTTGGGCACATTCTGTGCCCAAAATGCACACTGTCCCCTCTTTCCCCCCTCCCACCTAGTAAAAATCCTGGAAAATTAATTATCCCTTTTACACAGTTACCTCTTTGCTTTTATTAAGGTCAAGGAGGAAATGTTTATTCCTTCATAAAATTCAGCCTTGGTTTGACTGGAAAGATGAAAGCCCATTCAACTCTTGTATTGGAAAATGGTCATTCTTTCAATAGTGTTCACACTTACCTGTGTTGCAAAGAGCATAAGCACCATCATGTATTTAGCAACATAACTCTCCACCGTATTTGCTGTTGGAGGATGTGTTGTGGTTTAATCTGGCAAACATCTCAGTGCCACACAGCCTTTTGGTGACTCCCTCATCTCTGAGAGGGATGGGGTGGGAATCAGAAAAAATAGGTAGAACTTGTAAGTTGAGATAAAAAAATTACTAAGACAGAAAAGGAAGAGAGATATAATAGTAATGGTAATAATATCTGTCTCTCTGTATATATACAAAACAAGTGGCACACAGTGCAGCTCCTCACCATCCACTGACTGATGCCCAGCCAGTCCCCAAGAAATAGCCGCCAGCCTCCTATGCCATCACCTTGCTATTCCTAGACTTGCCAAAAACCCAGTGCTCCCTAAGAAATAAAAGTTATTGGTTAAAAGTCCTTTCACAAAAAAAGACATGGAAGATCATTTCACTTTTCTTCTGTTCTGGAGAGGACAGAAATGTGTCTTGGTCCAGGAGATGGTGTTCCCATCAACCACATTAACAGTGGCATTACTGTGGCTGCTCAGCTTGATGCTTGCTGCGCACTGGAGGTTCATTCTAAGTCCGCATGCAAGGCAGGAATTTTCAGAGGATTTAAGCACAAACAGATGAAGAAATTCTCTTGAGACATCTGCTGACCTTCTCTCTACCTTGGGTGGTCATGACAAGGAGGAATGAAATAACCTCAGAGCTTTTATAAGCAGGCAATTAAATTCTAGATGAAGTTGAACCCTAGATGCCTTCAGGCTTTTGTGGATTAGATGCTGATAGGCACTTTTCCAAGGCCATAGAGACTATCTGCGATGGATCAAGAGATTTCATCTCGAATTACTTGGCCCCTGACCTTTGCACAACAAAGCTGCCACTTCCTCTCTGTAGCCTCCTATTTCAACTGCAACTTGAAGGATGGCCTGGCTTTTAGGGGCATGTCTACGTTGTCTGCCACAGACAAGCACATGCTGTGCTCTGAACTGACAAACAGGAGCCACCTTTCCTGGGGAGCTGTGCAGACACGTAAATGTGAAATTGCTGTCATGCAAATGTGTCCAGCTGGGTGACATTGTGTCTTCCTGGCTCTGAGCACAGGCATTTCTTCCATGGAGAGCAGTGATGCAGTGATCAACAGCCAACTTTAAACAATAATATTTATTAGGTGCCAGGAACAAAAACTGTCAGAGAAACCAATAGGTTTTCAAAACAACAGAAAACAGAAATGTATATTTAGTCTTAGGTTTCAATTTGAAATGTCATTGTGAGTCAGATTAGGTAGGCTACGATCTCAGGAATTGGACTTTTTTATGTTCTAATGCAGCACTGATTTTCTTACAGAATTGAGTTGTCTGTGCTATTGTACCCTGTATTCTTGCTAACATGTACAAGCTAACATTGAAATCCTTAGGTAAATATCAAAAGCGTGAAATCTAATCAGATTTCAACTTCAGATTGAGCAATATTGGGTAAATATTTAGAGCAGAGTTGCCATGAACATGAGTCATCATCTTACTGCAGCTACAGCATAAGTGCTTCTCAAGTGTTTGAAAGCAAGCACGGGGTACCCACAAACTCTGCACTTGCTGCCGCCTGGATCCAAAGTCATTTGATGGTCTGCAGAAGAACAAATTAAAGCTCCTTACTCGGAGTAGAACCCCTTGAGTGACTAATAGGAAAAGCACTTTTCAATTTTCACTTGGTAATTCATCTGACTGTTGTTTAAACTGCTCTCTAGTGTGAAAGTTTTGGGGAAAAAACTGTATGAAATGCACAACAATATACTGACAGCTACGAAAAAAGGACTCAATTCAATTGACAGTTGTTACACTAATGAGCACTATCCATATTAAGAATTTGACACCCCTGATTAACATATTTGATTGGCCTTTTCTCATTGTTGTTATTTTCCCCAGACTAATCTTAGCTTACAGAGCTAAGGGCAGCTGTTAAGCTGTGCCTCTGCATCACTTCTTGGAGTGGTGCATGGAAGCATCATGTACAAAGCAAGGCTCAGCTCTGGTTAGAAGGAGGATTAAGCCATTAAACAGTCTGTGAGCATAAAGACCTCTGTACCCACTCTCTCATCTGTTCTCCTGCTTAGCTAGCAGCAAATATGTGTCGTAAATGCCACATCATGTGCCTACGCACTCCTGTCCTAGGTTAGCATAATAGCCACCCGAAATTGTATTATGCTATGTATCAGTTGCTCAGTATTCAAGGTCTGTTCCGCCTAACCTAATATTATGATTTATCCCTGCCTTTGATTTTCTTTTTTGACTGCTAGCTGTTTCTGTAAGGTTACTGTGGAAACAGGAGGAGTATCCAAATATAGCATTTTGTCTGTAGCATGTCTGTGCATCCGTATGTCACATCTAAATGGCCAAGAGGCATTGATGTGTAAGAACAAATGCTGCAACAGGGACTATTTGCAAGTTAGGATATTGCAGCAGTCACTGTTCTCTTGGTAATTATAAATCAATAAATGGCTGAGGGAGTGGTGTCATAGACAGGGGTTCGGTTATTTGTATCATGGGACTTGCTTTGAGAAAGCTGGTCTTCTGGGGGCTGATGGGGTCCAGCTTTCAGAGAGAGGGAAGGATCTCTTTGGCAACAAGCTTTCCAACCCAGTCAGGAGAGCTTTAAACTAAAGTGGCTGGGGGAGGGGATCCTCAAACCATCTCACTTTGAGGCCAATGACGCTAATGGTTGCCCTGGGCCTGGAGTAGAATCACAGGCCAGANCTTATGGGTCAAGGTTAAAGGGAACGTGGGTGAAGGAAACATAGCAGCGGGGGTCTGCTACAGGCCTCCTG
>WBMW01006477.1:4853-47705 GCA_013396635.1 Penelope pileata | reverse complement strand
CCAACCTCGTCTCCTTCTATGACTGGGTGACCAGACCGGTAGATGAGGGAAAGGCTGTTGGTGCAGTCTACCTAGACTTCAGCAAAGCCTTTGACACGGTCTCCCACGGTATTCTCCCGGGGAAACTGGCAGCCCGTGGCCTGGACAGGTACACTCTTCTCTGGGTAGAGAACTGGCTAAAGGGCCGTGCCCAGCGGGTAGTGGTTGATGGAGTTAAGTCCAGCTGGCTTCCCGTTACGAGTGGTGTCCCCCAGGGGTCGGTACTGGGGCCCATCGTGTTTAATATCTTTATTGATGACCTAGACGAGGGGATTGAGTGTACCCTCGCTAAGTTTGCAGATGGCACCAAGTTGGGAGGTAGTGTCGATCTGCCTGAGGGTAGGGAGGCCCTTCAGAGGGATCTGGATAGGCTGGATAGCTGGGCTGAGGCCAACGGGATGAGGTTCAATAAGGCCAAGTGCCGGGTGCTGCACTTTGGCCACAATAACCCCATGCAATGCTATAGGCTTGGGGCAGATGGCTTGAAGACTGTGTAGAGAAAAAGGACCTGGGGGTGTTAGTTGATGCTTGGCTGACCATGAGCCAACGGTGTGCCCAGGTGGCCAAGAAGGCCAACGGCATCCTGGCCTGTATTAGAAATAGCGTAGCCAGCAGGAGCAGGGAGGTGATCATCCTCCTGTACTCAGCTCTGGTGCGGCCACACCTGGAGTACTGTGTTCAGCTTTGGGCCCCTCACTACAAGAAAGACATTGAGGCCCTGGAACGTGTCCAGAGAAGGGCAACAAAACTGGTGAGGGGTGTAGAGCACAAGTCTTATGAGGAGCAGCTGAGGGTGCTGGGATTCTTTAGTTTGGAGAAGAGAAGGCTCAGGGGAGACCTCATCGCACTGTACAACTTCCTGAAGGGAGATTGTGATGAGGAGGGGGTCGGCCTCTTCTCCCAGACAACTAATGACAGGACAAGAGGGAATGGCCATAAGCTGTACCAGGGGAAATTTAGATTAGATATAAGGAAAAGCTTTTTCTCTCAAATTGTTGTCAGGCACTGGAATGGCCTGCCCAGGGAGGTGGTGGAGTCACCATCCCTGGCACTGTTCAAGAAGCATCTGGATGAGGTGCTACGGGATATGATTTAGTAGCTTAGTGGGCAGGGATGGTGATAGGAGGATGGCTGGACTAGATGATCTTGTAGGTCCTTTCCAACGTTGTGTTTCTATGATTCTATGATTCTAATGTATACAAAAAAACTGAGGTGAATGACAAATATATATTTTTTATAATTCAATTTTCTTTTCAAAGATATTAACAACTGCTATTTTGTTTTAAACTGTACCTTTAAAATTACTGCCTGGTTTATAATCTGCGTGGATTGGTATCTGTCAATTCAATTTGTTGCTTGTTAAGGTCTTCATTTGAAAATACAAGGTCAAAGAAGACTTCTAGACAAATGATTCGAGAGAAGCACTATTCATGGAATTAAATGCTTTATAGATACATTTAAAATAGCCTGCTCTGATGTGGCAAAAATAGTAAGATGATACATTTATTGCTCACTCTGCAATGTGAAATAATACTTTTTGTCTCATGGGCACAACAGACTTCACAGACTACTTCTCACTTCAGCCATTTGGAGACACTGGGCCAGGAATCTCTGTTCAGTATAGACACTCCTGGGATACACATGGTTTCAGGGCTTCTCTCTTGCCCTTACTTCTGAAGGAAAGCAAGAGATTCAGTCAAGAGGAGAATAAATGTAATAATGTTTCATGGAGAAGGAATTCTCTTGGAGCAGCAGGAGACCTGCTGTTCCTTCCAGGGTGGATAAAACTCCAGCCATTAGGCAGCAAAGAGGATTATGCCAAAGGCACAGTAAGGTTCCAAAGGTAGAGACTCACAGAGGCCAAAACCAAAGGAAAATTTTATGGGAAAAAAAGTGAGAGAAAAACATATAAAGGGAAGAGAGGGGGGGAAAAAATCAAGAAAAAAAGAAAAGAAACAAGACCAAGATCACTAAGAGAATATGTCAGAAGGCAAAGATAAGCACTGCTACCGATCTACCACTGAGTTGAAAAGAAATGTCAGTGTTTAAGAGGGGGGACAGGCTGTACTTTTTATATGCACAAAGGTTGAAACCACTATTTGAATAGATCACAGAAAGCATGGATATAAAATACAGACTTATAAAATTACAATATTTAAAGGCTTCCTGAGTTCCTCTCCCATGTACCTCTACGTTGTAGTCAAAAGGTTTGCAAGGTTTGTTAATTCTCAGTTACTCCATACATTCATCTGAATACTCAAGTTATATTACGGAAGCATCACAATTACGAGCTAAGTTTATAAAGTGGTCCTTCATTACTGTATTATGTATTTGCAAAATACTGTTACAATACTACTGACAGTACAAATCTGTTTTGTCAGCTGTTCACTTTCATAAAATTAAGTCCAAAATGACTTTTTTTTTGTATGCATGGTTTCTATTTCAAAGAATTATAAATTCAATACTTCTAAACAAGTTGCAACTTTTGAAGTCCTTCCTCAGAGAACAGTATGGTGTTTCCTAACAAATAACAGCTTATTTTATAGTGTCTTATGAGCACAGAGTGGTAGATTGGTTTAGTTAAAGTCTGATTTTATGCTCTGAAAATAATTGTTTTTTCTTCTCTATTCACTTTTTTTTTTTATGTGTCCAAATCAGACTATGACACTAACATTACACAGATCTTAAAGGAACTGATCAGTGGAATGCAATGAAAGTTGCATTCTAATATTTCTGAATCAGTTAAATTACCTCACATTGGACTCCAATGTAGTAATCCAAACATAGCATATTTTTCATACTTATGGGTATTAGGTGAGTACTAATCATTTTGCTCATAAATTCCTCACCGCAAATTAATTTATGCAGGCATTTTGTACATGGGGATAGACAATGAACTATCTGCTATATATACTATATGCTGTTTTGAGTGTTTTTGATCAAAAAAGATTTTTTCAGTGAAACTGAAGAATGTTTATTTAGTACCAAAAATCAGTTTTAAGTTTATCTCCACTTCTTTCATACTACGTAAAAGCTAATGTGCAGCGTGCGCACATTTTAAAACATTTTATCCATTTAAGTTATAGAAATATCATGTATTCTACTTTCACACAAGTGCTCATACTCAGCATTTTATCAGTCGTAATATTTGTCAGGAAGACAGCTTGGAACTGCTGCCACATAACTAGGGGGTGGGGAGCGTGGACAGACAAGACACGGATGACAACACCAATAAAAATATTTTTTCTAATTTCAGAATAAGTTTCTAGAGACAAATACAGTTATGATTAGCATTACTGGCAAGTGGAGTAAACCAGCTCAGGTTGATAGGTGACAATTCTAGATTGGTGGGTTTTTCTATTTCAAATAGAAGGATGCCTCAGAAATTAAAAAACAAGTGCATACTTCATGATACTATAATTGGTTTTCTGCATCACGGTGTAACATTGTTCAAATGAAACGCTTCTTTCTTCAAATATCAAGTGCTAAGACAATTTCATCTCAAAATCTGCATAACCTTTTTTTTTTTTTGATACCTTTTGATACCTTTTCAATAGCTATTTTTCCTCTAACTTGAGATGTTCTTCTGTAATCAGAACACTCACAAAAATAAAACTTTGTGGAGAAATTTCTAAATTATTTTGAAATACATTTTTCTGTAGTTAGCTGTCATGCACTGGTGTAATTTAATACTGAAACAAAGTCAGCAAGCATTGCTTGCAAGAAAAACAAAAAAAAAAGGAAAGTCCAAACATCATTTTATCACACTCTTCTATATGCAAGCAATACAAAAATACCAGCTCTGCAAACTAGACAGAAACTTGTTAGAAATACACAGAAACTGGTCAGATATTGAGTCATTCCAGGACTCAAGGTTTCCATTGACAAGGTGAAAATTTCTTCTTTACATATAAAAGGCGCAACAGCAAAACCCTATTTAAAGTTGTCTATTCACAAAAATGTGTAACTACTCAGAAGAGTTATAAGCTACTTAGCTGTTTTTGTTACAGGCTTCTTCATTATTTTCAAAGGTGTGATATGGTTTAGTTTCTTCAAGAAAAGGAAAGACATTTGGAGTACCTATTTTCCTTAAGGTTCTCATGTTGTGCATCAGAAAAAAAAAGTATCAAGTAGTTACTACCAAAATTTTGACTTCCCTAGAACAGAAAACGTACAAGGTTTAGGTCCATGAAAAAATACCTGCTTTGCAGGAAGGAAAATACATAAGCCCTCTCTGTGTATCAGGAAGGAACTTAAAAATCGAAGGTTGCAGATTTTTTGCTTGGGACTGCTAAACATAAAATAATGCAAATTCATTTCAAGATACTGCAGAGGGGGCTAAAAGGAAGGTAAATATTTATGACAGGTTTTAGTACAACAGTAGTTAAGATCTTTTTGGAATAAATTACCAGAAAAGACTGTTTCATTGCAGAAAAAAGACAAAGAGAGGAACACTGGCCTCTCTTTGCCTGTATCTGCACAAACTGTAGGTTCCACACTGGGATAGCTTTTATTTGGTAGATCATAAAACGACATTAGGGCCAACCAGGTGTTGGACCAACAAGGTGGCTCCACACAGGACTACCCATAAATCAAGCCATGTGCCTGAAAGTATATCCTGAGAACTTTCTTGAACAGGACTGATGACATGACAAGTTCCCTGGGGAGCCTGTTCCAGCACCCTACTACCCTTAGTGGGATCCACCCTTAACAGAACTTTGTTCTCAGTTACTTTTCAGTTATTAACCTTTCTGAGTATGCACTTACGTACACACACTGCTGTTAATAGAAATTTTATCATCAAAGATTACATCTGCTCAAGTAGGAAGAGACATATTCAGTAAATTCTTCCGCTACCATTTAAGGTTGGTCTTTTTAAAACAGTGTCTTTGGGGACGCATGTTAAAATTTAGGAACAAAACAAGGAGGCTAGATCATCTGGTTCTTGACCCACAGAATCAGGAACCCATCAAACTGAGAGGAGGTAAAATAAAAGTCCTTAAAGTATGCTTTATTTCAATTTTCCTGACTGCTTTTTATATTTGCTAATTTCAGGTAAAATAGAACTGTCTTCTTTGAAACTGTGGCCAGGTTTTGGAATAAAGAAACATGGTTACAAAACATACTCAAAAAAAATCTGTGGCTTACATTAGAAGGTTTTAACCATGTTAACAAGAGACAAGGAACTATTACCACCTTTCAAAGTAGACTGATACTGTTATTCATTTAAAAACAAACTGACAAATGAAATATTACTAAATATTTAGAAAACCTGATCTGACCAAAATATTCTCCTGATTTTATTCCTAAGATATCACTTTTTCATTACTGAAATTAATTTGAATGAAAGACAAAATAGTCCAATTTCTAAGCAACAACATAACCCTAAAAAAATATAAGTTGATTTCATCTCATTGTACTAGACGTAGGTTTTCATGTAACTGTTCCATGAAAGCCTATTATGACATAAAATTGCATAGAGATAATAATTAAATCAGGAGAATTGTGCCCCTCAGAGACTGTCTTACATTTACTAAGTCAGTGTTCTTCCTTGTGCTTCTAAAGAACAGAAAAAAAAAAACCTAAAAAGTGGTACATCTTCAATGCACACATTTTAGATATACATGGTTTACTCAATTTGTTTGAAACTGAAGACTGAAAAGGAATCTTTGACAAAACTGTCATCTTTAAAATATGGTGATATTTCATTTTCTCCCTTCTAGACTATTTAGATTGCCTGGAACTGAAATACTTCCACCAGCCACTGTATCCAATTTTTCAGAGCTGTCATTTCCTAGCAAATCTATGTAAGCAAAATACTTATGGTGTTAGAAAACAGAGAAAACAAAATATAAAATTATTTCTATACTCCTTTGCAGGATGACGTGTATTCAAGCACACAAACAGCAAGAACATGTTAAAATACGAATGTTGAGCTAGTAAACTCTTTTAAATCCATTAACTTGTCACTCCCACAACTAGTTTCCAAACATGGCTAGAAATAGCACATACTTTTTTGACTGAGCTGATTTTTTCTGCCCAAGAATTATAATCAACACAATACAATCAAACAATAATCAAAACGCTGTTTTAATATAAAGCACTCCAAGTCATTAAACATAACATTTCATTTGAAGAACAGTCAAATGTAAGATAATCTTTTTTAACCCTCTCTTCCACTTGTTTGGTTGGTTTACTCTTTTTGTCATCGTTTGATTCCCTGCAAGGTAAAACCAAATTGCTGCTGTTTTACACTTATGGGCCTTTAGCATACAAGTTGAAGAAGGGAGAACAGACATTAACTGAAATGCAAGCAAGCCCTGTATGCTGAAATGAAGAATAAAAGTTAAGATTACCTAGGATTCAGATTACACTTTATAGAAAGAAAAAAAAAAAGTATAAAACAAAACATTCATTTTTATGGAGGTTGCTCTCAAAGTAATGCTTCCTATTTATTTCCATGGAAACTACAACAGATACAAAGAGCACAATAACACTGTTTGATAGAGCAAACAGCTACAAAACACTACTTCTTAACATAGTCACCACCATTACCTACGCACTTTCACCAGAGATGGGAACAAGAGCTTGCATGCTGCACTCATAAAAAACTGCACCTTGGGATGTGCACCACTGTCGCTGTTGTCACGGCTGAAGTGCACCACCCACCACCTCACTGTGCTGACATCCACTGTTTTGTCTCCATAAACGTTCAGCACGGTTTTGGTTGTCATTCTTTCTCATTTGATGATTTTTTTCTAGTATTTCAATTTAATTTTTCATGTTTAACATTTATAGATGAGGAATTATGTAAGACTACAGTTACTCCCACTGCTTTAGAAAGCCTGTCATTATACAGCTAAGTCAGTGCTTCTTACTGTGTACAATTCAAATCCCAGTTCTCTGATGGCCCGTTAACACCAAATATGTCACCTTTTAACATTGTGGAATCAATGCACTGGATTGTCATGGTACCCTGATGAGCCACAAAGCCTCTATATACATTTACTAGACAAAGATTTTATATTACTTCAGAGAAGAAATGTGTCAAGTTAAAATCAATTTCAAGCTTCTTACTAAGCAGTAAATAGTCTTACATAAATTAAAGATTTTTTTTTTTTAAGTTAGATTCAGTCAAGCATAGGAACTAAACAAAGGTCAAAGTAATTCAGACATCCTCTTCTGAAGCAGGACACTTATATGTGCACACTGTTATAAATTCCTTCCCTCATTTTCAAGCTATCTTTTTTTTTTTTGACAGCTCTCTCTTACCAAGTTCATCATCCACCAGAGCCTTGTTGAGACCTCCTTTCAGGAAAGAATGAGAAAAATACAAACATAAACAAACATATATATTCTAGTAAAAAAAAAAACAATAATGTCACAAAGCCTAGGTACAAAAATCTCTTCTACAGGGTTACTTCATCTCACAGTAATATTTAATGATTGGGACAATTGTAAGGAAGATCAAAACAATTTCATATATTTTTAAAATGCATCTGTAGCACACTCCAAAGAATTCAAGAAGTTACTAAGCTTTCTGGTAAGACAATCTGCAGACCAGACAGAACCATCAGTATTTTCTCATAATTAATTCTTCAAAAATATTTTTAGAAACCAAGACAAGAAGCATTTTTTGTCATTGCCTTGTGGAGATGGAACAACCAACAGTGGCCAATCCAAGTTCCACAGTATGTTTAACAAATAAAGCAATTAAACCAACAAAACAAACAACAACAACAAAATCCTCTCTGAGCTGCTGTGCAGCTAACACAATAAATAATACCCTCCTTCTTTAATCTCTGGATTTCATAACTGTGTCTGCTTTTTGTTTTGTTATGTTTTCTGATCTTGCATATGTCCAAGATCTCATCAAGTAAAATGTAGTATAGGCCTCAGAACATAAAATTTAAGATTTGAGCTTGACTACTCCACTAATTTTTGTAGAAATGATTATGGTGATGTGATAAAAACTGCTGCCTGCAAGAGAGCTAGTCCGCATACAACTTCTATAAATATTGAACTGATAGCCAAATGTAGCCTAGAGAGATCCAGAATGAAAATAAGTTACATTGAGAGTAAAAATGTTCTAAACTTATATAGGCTTGAGTATTTCCTAAGCCAACAGGAAAGTTTCCTGTTACTGTCTTCACTGTATTCGTAATTGAAAAGAATAAAAATGAAAACAAATTCCATAGATCAATCTTCATATTTTCTTATATAGGTTCAGATTTTAATTTGTAACCAATACAAAATTCTTCTGAACTTTTTTTTTTTTTTGGTGGTGGTGGTGAGTTGTGTGCATGGGTTTTTTCTGAGTGCTATTTAAACCATTTCATGCAATCATTCCTTGTATAACAGCAAACATGCTATTTTTCAAGCCACTGTCCTTCATATTCCACCATCGCTACATGCCTCTCCTACAAAGCTTAGAAAGAAACGTGTATGCAGAATTTTCAAGCAATACACTGCATATATGTTGCCTTATAAAAACTTCAAAATATTTTGCTAAATTCTTCTTACTCTGCTCATACGAATAGACCTGATGAATTAAATGGAAGTACTGATGTTATAATTTCTACCATATTGTCAAAAGCTAAACAATGTGGTTTAGCAGCATGTGGCCTAGACTTCCAAATTGTTTACACATTGCTAAAGGAATACTGAACTAGATCACATACAGGTTGACTTCAGTTCAAAATTTTGACACAGTAGTAATTGAAATTGTATAAGGAACACGTAAGCTAAAGGTGGCATATGAATTGCCAAACTAATCACCTAATGTTTTAATGACAAATCTAGTTTCCGTTTTTTATCTTTTGTGTCCTTCATAAACTTTCTACCTGTAGAATTACATATACAGGAAATTATATAGAAGATATGATATTTGCTTCTCAATATTAAAGTGATAACTTTAACAATTAAAATAAAGAACCAAGTTATTGTATTCAAAAGAAGAAAAATGTTTCCATTAAGATACACTGAATATTTAAATCCATAAAATAGATGTTTACAAATCCATACAAAAGTTAGCATTGTATTCATTCAAAACAAATGGACAACACAGACTAGCATCTAAAAATAAGCAATAAGGCAAAATTCAAACTGGATTGCTACAAGTTTCAGTGTTGCATTAATTGAATATACTATCTTTCAGTGTACAGAAAACTACTGCTGTACAACTGTTATTCTTCAATACTTTTCATACCTGTAACTTAAATATATGTGAGAAAATAAAATTATCAATATTGAAGTTGCTATAACCCCTTGCAGAAGAACAATTGCATGTAAAACTCTTAAAAAAAACTGTTTCTAAGGTAGTAGCATAGGCAGTGTTTCTCAGAGATACCAGCAAATTTTTTTTTCCACTTTTTTCTATTTCAACTAAAATATGTCGCATCTCATGATATTTAACATTATACTTATATTAAATACAGTGATAGAATTATTTTGTAGAAGCCTGTCAACAAATCTCCCTTCTAACATAAACTAAATTGAGGGGATTATCAGCAGGAAATTAATACATGAGTGAATTTATTGGTGAAAAAAACTGGCTCAAAAGAGGCAATGTTGCCACTTTACTCTGTGAAATCAGTGCATTCCATCTCAGAAGCTGTCTTCATGCATTCCCTGTTCTCCTTTCCTCTCAATCAATGACATCCAGAATAAGTAAAGAAAATTAGAAAGAGAAAAAGGAAGGAGGAAAGAAGATAAAGAGAGGGAAAGGAGAAAGGAAGGAAAGAAAGAAAGAAAAAAAAAGAAAGGAAAGAAGGAAGGAAGAGAAAAGCTGAATATTGTTTTTGCATACTGCAATGCAAACTGAAAATTTCAAACAATCCTGCCAATCTCCTTCTGAATAGTGAGCTTTAGATTTACCTAGTCATGCAAATGGCATGATGAGAGGTGGGAAGAAGAAAAGATAAAAAACACAGGAAGACTCCTGAGAACATGGATACCCATGTTTTGCCCCTTGTGAAGTCTTCAGTACACAAGATTTTCATTATTGCTACTTTCCCTGGATGCTCTAATATTTTCTATGACGTCTCTTACCAACTCACTAGTGTCTCTCAGCAGGTGTTGCTGTGCTTAGACCTGAGTCTCAGGAGAGCTAGGATACTTCTGTCAATTAGAAATAAGCAAGTTGTTTAATTAACACACCCTTTTCATTAATGGTTTAACCCTAAACTGACAAAGAATCTTTGCTGCAAACCACAAACGAAGAAAGGAGTACTAATTAACATCCTGACACTTCTAAAGCAATAGTTTCTTTCAGTACTCAAGGGATTCTTTGAACTGTGCAGAGAACCACCAGTACCTTCCAAGAACACTTGAATTCTTATAGCTGTCCCACTCAGAAAAAAAATAAACTAAACATAACAAACAAAAAGGCAAAAAAAAAAAAATTACCACCACCACCAAGAACCTAAGTCTACAGATTTTGGACAGTTTTCCTGTTTTAAATTCAAGCTTGCATAAAATCAGAAGTTCAAAAAATCTTCAGATCAGACTAAAATACAACAGATTTTTTTTTCACTTTTGACAACATATTCAAACACATACACAAAATCAAGGCTAGAAAAGTGTTTCCAGTTCCAACTTGAATATGTCAGATCTGGATGGGATTACAGTATCTAGCTAAATGCTTATAGTCTAATTCAAAGTGATATGCAAGCCATTGTGATCTACATACTAGTATGAGAGCTAAATTAATGCAGTTGGCAAGACAAAAGGTAATTCCTTGCACTAGGCACTGATTACGTATCAGCAAGGCACACAGAAAGGTCTGTTCTACTGCCACAAACATATTACTTCTTTGTTCTTTCAGAAATTCTGTGTGCATTGTATCATGCGAGCATTTTCTTAAAATCAGCTGGCCAAGATAAAAGGTAACAGGCAAGGGAATCTAACTGATGTGAGTTTGAATTGAAGGCTTCTGATGCAAGATGAAGAGTAGCTTTCCCTGAGACAGCTAGCAGCAATCTTTGTTTCAGCTGTCCAACTTACTGTCCTCTCACATTACTTCCACACTTGGAAGAGCAAGACTTTTTAGGAGGCAACTGAAAACTGTGGCAGTTTATAGCCTGGTATAGTAAGGCAAAAGAGCACCGATTCTTCAGATGCAACTTGCACTGATCCAGCAATTGCTGTGTGAACAATCACATAGTCGAGAAGTGGCAAAGGGACAGACAGACATGGGTAGTGCCATAAAGTCTGGCATTCCCACCAATGAATCAGACCTCTAACACTGAGTAGGTATAACGCAGCTGTCAATTTACTGTGTTTGGAAGGAAGTAGAAGCAGTATTACCCTATTTTAGTCTCCCTTATACCTGGCTGTATCTAGCCACTTCTAAATTTGATACAGATTCCAACAGAATGACAAAATGAATGAAAAGTTTTGGAACTTGCTAGAGCTAGGGCTCAAAATATAAGCCATCCAGACTTCCTTCATTTTTCTTCCATCCTATCTTGGCAGTGTAATATTTCCTTAATCTGTTCTATTTACTTACAAATTTATTTATAAACTAGCCAGAAAACTGAGAAACACTTTTTTTCCCATATATTTTATGAGATCACACCTAAGTTCAGAGCATGTATTCAGTTTCAGATACTAATTTCAAGATTCTCATCATAATGACAAGGAATTATTTTTTATGATTTACTCAGATCCAAAGTTCCATAAGTCCATTTACCATTACTTCACAACTAAAAACAGACCAAATCATTCAGAATACTGTCACAGAGAAATGAAAACCAAGTAAGTCTGCACCACAAAAATTAATCTATTCTGTTTACTCAACGACGGACCAGAACTTATTTTACAAAAGAAATGTATAAATATTTACTTTAAAATGTTTATTTATAAATCTTGCATGAAACTGTTGATAATTTCAATAACAATGTTTCAATTCAGTGTTTCTAGACAAAAAAAAAAAAAAAATCCACCATACTCTGCTGTGCACATCAGAATAAACAGAAAAAACCTGGTATTAACAATATCGTCAATTAAATTCATTCATGGAATATCTAGAGATCTAAAAGTATACTGAAATCCACTGATCCAAAGATTTCACAGTTTCTTCTTCCATGATTCATTGAAAAGCATATGAATGAGCAAGCGAGAGAAGAACAAATAGAAGTGAATTGGGACAAGCTCTGGAACTCTAACAGGCAGTTGGGCTCCAGCCAGGAGTCTGCGCTTGCCTCTTTTTCCTACCACAGAAACAGCTCTGGCATACTGAACTGCTTCTGCACCTAACAAAAAGAAGCAGTTTTTACATCCCTACACTGCAAATTGAAATTAGCCCTAGGTCCAATAAGGCAAATTCCTTAAAATATAATCCTTATTCCAGGCAGTGTCCCAGAATTTTATTTATTTGTCCATTTCTAATGTTGGAAAATACAACATATTAGACAGAAAATGTTCACTATGAGATTCCCTGTAATAAAATTATCTACCCATGGGATACACTGAGATGAAGTGGTGCAATCCTCTAGAGTAAACATTTCTCTTCCAAATTTGAATATTCTTTCTTTCCAGTTCTCTCACTCAAACAACACGGATTGGTCTATCCCCCAGGAGTTATCTTTAGAGGCGCTAATCACCCACTGCTTCTCACTGATGGTAGTGAGAGTTGCCCTTATTCACCTGTCTGAAAATCAAGCTCTTAATACTTCAGCAGAGCACAGTTTTTTTGTAGACCCTTTTGTGACTTGTAATTTTAATTTCTTTTCTATTTCCTTAATCATCTGACTTCTACTCTGAATTTTACTTTATGCTCAAATTAAAAAAAAGAAATCAGTAAATGATACCCATAAGGAAAGGAACTTTTTTTTCTCTCAAAATAGCATTTCTTTTGGTCTTTGAATATCTCCTAGTGGCTAGCCATTTTAATTTAACTGTTCACATTGATTTGCAAATATTCCATCATAATAAAACCAAAGAGGTTGTGCCATTAAATTGAATAAAAGTAATCCATGTAAACACTCATATGAGCATGTGAAAAAAAGGTAAAAAGGTTAATAACACTTAAAATCATAATTATGAAAAATATGAGGACATTTTTGGGTATTTTCTCCTAAAGAAACAAAGTGCATATTTTTCTTGTTCCTTTGAACAAATCATAGATACGTTATTTCAATGAGTAATGAAATACAAATGTAAAAGCATAGCTCTGTTAAAAAAATGCAGCACAAATTAATACAGTAGTTTTTGCATGTCAAATAAAAGCTTTTCTTCAAGTCACATTACATAAATGGAAAATTAAAAATTAAATATAATCAATGAGAAATTTTCTGTTGTTGATCTTAAAAATTAAAGCCAGATATTTCCTCAGGAGTTAACTTGTCACTATTTTTCATATTTCTTTTCATTTTCAAATCTAGTTTCCTGCACACATAAATTAAGACCTTATTTTGGCAAAGGGTTCACCCCAATAGCAGACTCATAACAAGTAAACCAAGATGCTGATCACATATGTAAATATTTACACGACTGAGGTCTCAATACAGCATCGCTCTCCTTTTTCTTGAAACAGATCTTTTCCCTTTGTTTCTATGAACAGCTTTTTTAAAGTTGCATCAGTCACATTTTTCTACTACTTCCATTTTCTGCTTCAAAGAGTTGCACAGAATAACAAAGGCAGATGATGGAGTCAATGACAAAGCAAGAACGGTGGGGGAATAAAATAGCATAACTCACGTGTTCCTCTTTTCCCTATCAGCAAAGACTGAAGAAATTGTAAATTCATTAAGATACCTTCCCCAAATCAACTGAAAGGTTTTCAAGGGCAGGAGAGAGAAATGATATAGAAAAAAATTCTTTCTCTTTCAGAAATGACAAGAGACTGGGAAAGCTCATGAGAATGAGCCACGAAAAAAAATAAAATTCATTAGTCATTCCACTGTACAATGGTAAACTAAAGGGAAAGATTTGCATTAACTATGATAATAGCAATGATGTGCCTACCTCCACAGCAAGAAACTAGAATGGCTACAGCTGACTTACTCCACTTACTCTTCCTAACTTTAGGAAGAACAACTGAACAATACAAACGTCCAGGTAACTGGATTAACAGCTGAGACACAAACTGCACTATCAGCTATCCTCTACTGTTTTATTCCTATTGACTTAGCATAAGGGACAAAAGCTATCAAACTAATTCACACCAAAAAAAAAAAAAGCTGCAGTGGTAGGAAAAGACTGAGTTAATAATGCAATAAAAATAGATTGTATAGCACTGGTAAGTATCCTGGACTGTAGGATCAAGCCAATCTCTATGACTGTCAAATATGGCAAAAGATCAATGCTTTGCTGTATCTGATTTACAGGTAGGCCTATAATGCAGTGCCTGGTGTGACTGGATTGTGCAGAAAATAGAACAAGCTTTCTTCAAGCAATAACTAAATGGTTACATAAGTTTGCTTGTGTGCCTCTGCAATATCATAGGACTCAATTATTTTTAAGGTTTTTTTGAATTCCATGTTATTCTTAATACCTAAAACAATTTGCTGTTTCAATATATTCCTATTTATGGTATGACTACCACATAACCAATGCCTTCAGTATCTGGTAATGGTCTCTATGCCTGTTAAGTATTTCACAGAATCACAAAACCACATAACTGTAGGGGTTGGAAGGTACCTCTGGAGATCATCTAGTCCAACCACCCTACTAAAGCAGGTTCCCTAGAGTAGGAACTGTCCTAGACAGGAAACTGTCCAGGTGGAATCTGAATATCTCCAGAGAAGGAGACTCCACAACCTCTCTGGGTAGCCTATTCCAGTGTCATCCTCAAAGTAAAGAATTTCTTCCTCATGTTTCTACGGAACTTCTAGTGTTCCAGTTTTTGCCCATTGTGCCATGTTCTGTCACTGGCCACCACTGAAAAAAGCCCAATTCCATACACTTGACTCCTACACTTCAGATAGTTATAAACAATGATTAGAACTTCTCTCAGTCTTCTCCAGGTTGAACAGTTGTAGATCTCTCAGCCTTTTTTCATTAGGGAGATGCTCCAGACCCCTGATCATCTTTGTGGCCCCCCACTAGACTCTCTATTCCCTGTTTTCCTGAACTGAGGAGCCCAGAACTGGACACAGTACTCCAGATGTGGCCCCACCAGAGCAGAGTAGATGGGAAGGATTGCCTCCCTTGACCCGCTGGCCGTGCTCTTTTTAATGCACCCCAGGATACCACTGCCCTTCTTGGCCACGCTGCTGGCTCATTGCCAACTTGCTGTCCACCAGCAGACCAATGTCCTTCTCTGCATAGCTCTTTTCCCGCAGGTCAGTCCCTAACCTACACTAATGCATGTAGTTATTCCTCCCCAGCTGTAGGACTCTGCACTTGCACTTGCTGAACCTCACAAAGTTTCTCTCTGTCCAACTCTCCAGCCCATTCAGGTCTCACTGAATCACAGCACAGTCTTGTGGTGTATCAGTCATTCCTCCCAGCTTTTTATCACAGGAAAATTTGCAGAAGAAGCACTCTATCCCTTTGTCCAGGTCACTGATGAAGATGCTAAAAGAGAATCACAGAATATCTTGAGTTGGAAGGGACCCACAAGGATCATCAAGTCCAACTCCTACATCACACAGGACCATCCAGAATTCAAACCCTGTGTCTGAGAGTGTTATCCAAACACTTCTTGAACTCCAGCACGCTTGGGACTGTGACCACTGCCCTGAAGCACCTGTTCCAGTGCCTGACCACTGTCTTGGGGAAGAGCCTTTTCCTAATGCCCAACCTACCCTTCCTCCGACACAGCTCCATGCTGTTCCCTAGGGTCCTGTTGCTGTCACCACGGAGAAATGATCAGCACCTGTTCCTCCGCTCCCCTTGCGAAGAAGCTGTAAGCCACCATGAAGCTTCCCCTTAGTCTCCTCTTCTCTAGGTTGAACAAACCAAGGGACTTCAATCACTCCTCATACATCCTGTCCTTCACTAGTTTCATAGCTCTCCTTTGGATGCACTTTAACAGTTTTATGTCCTTCTTATATTGTGGTGCCCAAAACTGCACACAGCATTCAAGGTGAGGCTGCAGCAAGGCAAATCAGAGTGGGACAATCCCTTCCCTCAGCCAGCTGGCAGTGCTGGACCTCATGCAACCCAAGGTTTGGTTGGCCCTCTTGGTTTCCAGGGCACACTGCTGACTCATATTAAACTTGTCATCAATAAGAACCTCCAGATTGCTTTCTTCTAATATGTACATATACTCATTTAGAAGCTCTTGCAAAAGAATTTGAGATATGCTGACAAATCAGAGGGAATCCAGAGAACAGCTGCCATGAGTCCGTGAAACATGAACTAGCCTTCCTGATGCTAGCTTTTTCAAAAATATCCAAGGACTAACAACATTTCCTAAAATTTTACAAAAGGACAATGATGGCTTTTTTTTCGTTCCACTTATACTAGGATAAGTCAAAATGAAACCCTCTTAGGCATTGCTTCCTCATTATCATTTCAACAGATTTGATTTAGGCAATTACCACCTTCCAAAAAACAACACACTGCTTCTTAATTTCTTCTCTGCCTGCTGAATGCTCCTTAATTCTCTAATTCATTTATCTCAGTCATATATTTCTTTCAAATGTTTCTTCAATTTTTTTTAAGTACTTCAAACATATAAAAATAAGTGAAGGTGGCCTCCAGATGTGGAGAAGGCTTAAGAAGTTAGGGACAAACGTGAAGGACACCTAAACAGCACAAAGAATCACAGTACCAAAGATTTTAGGGGAAATAAAAAAAAAACAAAAAACAAAAAATTTCAAAGCAGATGTAAAATAATAATATGATCTACCCCAGTGGGCAGCAAACGCTCCTTTTTGAAAATTTTTAAGAATTTAGGTGTAATATAACTATGAAATCCCTTCCCACATTACCTTCTTATCCCTACTGAAAGGTCTGTAACCTCTGCATGGACAAAAATATCTAGCAAGTAATGTGCTGTGCCTGTCAGACTTATTCTAATTCTGTGGTCAAGGTAATGTATGAAAAGCTTTTCATAGGAAAAGTTTTGAAAGAAATATTCATTACCTTGGATTAAATTAATGAAAAAGTAGAGCTAAAACACTTAATGAAGAAATTTATTAGGAAAATCAAACATAACAAAACAACATTCAGCATTTGTTTAATATTATCTGCTCCATTACCTTCTCCCTCTTGTTCTTTTTAGGTAGTGTCAATACAAATAGAATGGAGTTTTACGTCTCCTCACTTGTGACTTCCTTGAAGTTGTTGGTTTAACAGGCAAACTTTTCATAGGTAATAATTACAGCATGAAGGAAAACAGTCCAACTAGGCATTTTTTCTTTATTGCCCTTTCAATATAGATCTCAACATACCAGTCCTATGATTTGCTCCAATGACCAATATCGTTTTCAGCCAGCTATATTATTTGGAAATCTATTCCACAAATATATCAACTGCTCATAACATGCAATTTAAGAATACCCCCCCAAAAAAGCAGTTTTCATATCCCTCCTCTATGAAGCATAACTAGACTACTACTTTTACAATTAGTTTATTAAAATGACTAAGAAGAAATATATATAAAAACAAATAATTAAAAATATTTTATATATAGAAATATTATAATGACTAAGAAGAAATAAGAAGAATGCAAAGCAGTTGGAACAGGTTCAGAGGAGGCGCCATGAAGATGATCAGACTGCTGGAGCACCTCTCCTATGAGGAAAAGTTGAGGGAGCTGGGCTTGTTTGGCTTGGGGAAGACCTCACTGCAGCCTTTCAGTACTTAAAGAGCTTATAAATGGGAGGGAGACCAACTTTTTACACGTGCAGATAGTGATAAAACAAGTTTTAAACCAAAAGAGGGGAGATTTAGACTGGATGTTATGGGAAAATTTTTACTCAGATGGTGGTGAGGCAACAAGAACAGGTTTCCCAAAGAAGCTGTGAATGCCCCATCCCTGAAGGTGTTTCAGGCCAGGTATGATGGGGCCCTCGCAAGCCTGATCTAGTGGGTGGCAAGCCTGCCCATGGCAGGGGCACTGGAACAAGATGATCTGAATTCTTCCAACCTAACCTTTCTAGGATTCTATGAAATATGGACTGACTTCCAAAGGTAGGCATTGCAATCATCAGAATAATGCTACAACACACTGTCATTAGGTAAATCTCAACATTTTCAAATTTCTCAGAATCAGAAAAACAGTGACCATTAAACTCAGCTAAAATCTAATCACTTATTTTTCTTCAGAAGAACAATTTCTACATCTAATTGCACTTCGAAATTTTTACCCAGGACAACATGTAGTGTGCTGTTCTAGGCTAAACGGTTAGTGTCCCCTATTCTTACCAACTGGTTCTCCCCACATTTTCCCATTGGAGGCAGGAAGTTCCTCATATCTGACAGAAGAACGATCAATTCTTAACCCAGTTCTGTCAAAATGGTTTTGTGTAAAAATACACCTACCTATAAAGAATGTTTCCACTCAATTAGAACTGCTTGTCTGAATGTGCCCTAAATATAATTTACCTTTAAATTTGGGAATTAGAAGCTTCTGTTTACAATGACAAACAATGATAATCAATTTACGCTCTACAAATGGTTCCCCAGGCTCTTTTAATGCTCAAGAACTGAGAGAACATTTGAAGGTAATCAAACTTTTCCTTCTCTACTAGATCAAATATTCATGTTACAAAATACCATTGCTGCCTTGTAAAATTAGCTTCATCAAAGGTTGTGGAGAGCATCCTGACATATTGAAGTATCATCATGCTGGCTTCTCATAACAGTGTACAGCATGCTTTGCCTTTTCTTCATCATAATTCTGTATGATTGCAACATATTTCTCTGTCTGATTTTATGTTATCCAGAAGCCAGGAACTCAGTTATAAAAGATTATATCACAAAGTCTGATGTAATTTGGCATTTGATGCAACTTCAGAAATAGCTATTTACAGATGTTTTTCAACATACCATAGCAACTACAAGCTCTAAATACATCAGAAAGAAATATACTACTTAATCCAAATGAAAGAAAAAAAAAGTAAAGAAAATAATGATTTTGCTAAGTTTCCTTTCAGTTATATGCAGCCATGAACAATTTTCTCTGCATTCATGTGACTTTTAAACAGGTGCAAAAACAGCTAGGTCTCAGGCCAGTATTAAGGCTTCCACCAGCTTTGCAATTCAACATACGTCAGGGTCTGAGATAGATTCATCATTTTAAATCTTGTGCTCTGCACTGACTCATGACACAAGATAAACAGTGCTGATAACTCACTAATGGGCTGATGCTGAGCAAGGCTTGCACAGTTATTAAGCATTTTCTGTTCCCATTCTGCCAGCAAACAGGTTGGGGGCGAGCAAGAAATTGGGATGTGACAAAGAAGGGGCAGCTGACCCAAACTAACCACAGGGATATTACATACCACTTGACACTAAAAGTTCAAAGGAAATTAGATAGCAAGGGAGTCTGTTCCTGGCTATGTCATTTGTCACCTCAGGCGGCCTTTATCCATTATGAGCTCCTATTTTCCAGGAAGTGGCTGGACATCTGCCTGCCAATGGGAAGCAATGAAAGAATTCCTTATTTTGCTTAGTTTATGTGTGCAACTTTTCCTTCACCTTTAAACTCCCTTTATCTTGATCCACATGTCATTGCCTTCCTTCTATTTTCTCCCCATCCTGTGGGAGAAGGCTGAAAGTGAGCAGCTGTGTGGGTGTTTGTTGACTTATGTCATTCCATAGCAATGGCCAAAGTAATTTACTATAATTAAAGATAAAGCAATGTTAAAACTGGAAACCTCTTATGAACACCAGGATTGCTCAAAATATACTATTGTGGTATACTTGCTTATGTAATTCCCAGAACAGTATTGTTATGTAACCAAAAACAGTCAAAAAATACCCAGTATGCCAAGATAGATTTTTTCAGACAAGTAGCTTCTATATTGCACTAGAGTTCCATTCCTGTTAAGAGATTATGTTTTAGTGCCTTTAATTAATAATTCTTGAAAGTAGAAAACTTCTCAGAGTCCAAACAATCTGAAATAAAACAGCACATATTTTCCGATAGAATAGAAAGAACAAAGTGATACATTTGTGCTCATATCACTACTGCAGTTGTCATATCACAGCCATCTTCTCAACCTTTTGATGCACGACTTGTGAGCGTACAACAGTTTGTCCTCTATGAAGCAACAGTGATTTCAGGACATAGTCTAATGAACCATATGAAAGGTTAGTAGCTCACACACACCTGATACATATTTTTTCAAGCATTGCCAGCTAGTTTGATCAATCCCAAGCACTTAATAGATAATGAAGACTGATACCAAAAGTATCTGAACATAAGCAGCATGGACCTTGGAATGGAATGACACAGTAGTCTCACTGGTCTGTTTTACGCAGCTACAATAATCCACACAGCATATTTCTTTGAGTTACATTCATGGTGAGGTTGAAACAGCACTTGGATTCTAAGCAGCTGTTTCTCACATAATTCTCAATTTATTTTGGATGCTGATAACTCTCAAACTTGGTCAGGTAGGTTTTTTTTTTTTCCCCTCCTAATATGAATAGTATTCCTCCAGCCACCTGGGAATTATCTGAGTATCAAAGAATGATATTTTGGTGCTTTTTTTTTTTTTTTTTACACTTAAAAAATGATTCAATATTTCTTTAGCAATATAAGCATATATCAAACTGTGAAATTAACAGTTGTACTATTTTGTTCACTGGTATTAGTTAATTCAGAACTTCCATATCTGCATCAGAGTATTGTAATGAGGATTCTCAGACTGAAGAAGTTAAATAAAACTTTTCCTGAGCTCCTACTGTTACTCCAATGCATTTTTGTTAGGTCAGTGTAATGAGAAATTCCAATCTTGCATCAAGAAATTAGCAAGAACCTTTTAGACTTTTACAATGTCACAAATTCCTAAGGTTCACCCAATACAATCAGTGTCTGCTATAAAAGTTAGTTATGCTCTATTCCGGGAAAGCTCTTGGCAATTTGCGGCACCCAGGACCATTTTGAGCTAACACATTTCCCAACAGGAATTTAAGTCCCAACAAAATAGCAGTGGTTTCAGTTTTAGTGTTAAGTGAGGAAATATTTCAGTTACTACTTTTCAGAGATACGTGGCAAAAATGTTACAGGACATATTCTTTCACTTATATAAATGCAAATTTAGGATATTTTTTTCAGTGTGCTTTTACACCTAAGTTGAGGATTTGAGTTCACAGTTGCATTGGTAATACTCCTACAAAAAAGCACTTCCGAGCATTCAGTGGGAAATGCTGTGGGCATCATCCTTCCTATGAGATTCTGTGAAGCACTATAATCACAGTAACAATGATGATATTAGAAAGGGTCTATCCATTAGAATTTTTTTTCAATTTTTAGAGTGCCAGAAAAAAAAGATTTGGTTAAAAATATATATGCCTACCACATACCATTTAAGACTGGCACATGACTCTGCTTTGATTTTTTGCTCTTAAGTGTTTTTTTTTTTGAGATGATATCCAAAATTAAAAACAGCGAGTTTACATACAACAGCCTGCCCACAATCACAAGCTTAATGTTTATGAGTGAATGAAAATAGTCATATAAAAGCCCAGTTGGCCTTTTAAGTATATCTATATTCAGCTTACATATAACTATTTGCATATTCCATATGCAAATATGTATATACATCAACATCTTGGCAAACAGCTGTGACGTAAAATGGCAAAGTAAATTGATAAATAAAGAGAGAGATAAAGATAGATCTTTACTGGTATACACTAAGTCTTTGAATGGACAGTAAAGTATTATCTTTAAATAAAGATTATACATGCTTTAAATTATCTTTAAAGCATTATGTACAGGCTCAATTTCTGACACGTGAACATTCATAGCACTAAATTATCAGTACAACCTTCAGCACACCTTTGGCTGATGCCAACCAGCACTCTCCCCAGCAGCGCTCAGCCACAGTCAGCAGCCATCACAGGAACTGTTCCCAGCAGGCATTCTGAACCCAGCCATTCTGTTCTGGAGAGCAAGAGAGGTATGCTAACTGGCCTCACAAAAAAACAGGCATGATCCTATGCATTGAATTAGACTAAATAAATCCATTTTTCAATAAAAATGTAAAAAGTACAAAATGAAGAACAATAGTAATAAATCTGGAAGTTGCTACTTGCTTAGTACCTGGGGATAACACCACGTAATATATTTGTATTTTATATATGTATTTGTACATTTATGTAAAAACATAACCTTTCCTGTTCTTTAAAATAATAAACTAAAATAGCAGTTCCTAGGCATAAATATAAAAAGATCGAAGCCCCAGCATACAATGTCAGCTTCTAAAATAGACTGCATTGACTTAGAGACTATTTCAAAAGAAATCAAAAACCTTTAATTTTCTTCTACCAAGATAGTATCAAAATAAAATTCTAATCTGATACTGCAGGACAGGATACTACACAGGACACATAATGCAGATTATCCTCAAGTAGACATCATCAGAGGACAAATGCTGAAACTGCAATGGATAATGTATTAACTGTCATTCTCTGGGAACGTGATAACTTAGAAGGAGACTATGCTCACATTTGTAACTCGTTACAACAGATACAGAATTAGCTATTCTCCTCCACTGGACTTTGTCTACTGGGATTATGGGAGAAGGATGGGATACTCACAAGTATACCACAGTGAATTTCAATTACTTCTGAAAGCTAACAGACAGATGCTTGCGTAAGGTACTTAGTGCCTGATCACTTTCATAGTTAACACATTCACAGGTGAGTGAAATGGTTATACAATATCACCTGCCAGAATCATACCATCCATACAGCAGTAAGAATTTTGATGTCTACAATATAATTTTAAATAGCCACAGAAACACCAATGAACCTCACTTTTCCATATCTGCGAGAAATTTAGCAAATTATTTTAATGCATTGCATATTGCACTGATATTGTGCTACCAGCAACAAAGGAAACAGCAGTGATCAACCAGTACATAAAATTCACAACAGAATGTATAGTTCTATACTCTGGCAGACTCTGCTTTTTAAAAAAAAAACAAAAAAAAAAAAAAAAAAAAAGGAGTGGGAGTGGTATAAATCTGTTGTGTCACTGATCATTGTACAACTGTGAACATCACTTCTATAAAATGTTGTATAAATGTTAGCTACAACTGCAAAGACACTAATGCTATCAATCCTTTTTAGTTCCCAGTCTTTCCCAAAATATTT
The DNA here is from genome assembly GCA_013396635.1 of Penelope pileata. Classification (NCBI taxonomy): domain Eukaryota; kingdom Metazoa; phylum Chordata; class Aves; order Galliformes; family Cracidae; genus Penelope; species Penelope pileata. Next base: position 24,443 of record WBMW01006477.1, on the reverse strand, counting down.
CTCATGTCCTTTCTTTATCTACAATTATTTAACTTCCATTTCCACATCATTTCAATACACTTATTTACAATAAAATGGCTTTAAAAATATTTTAATAGAATATTTTTTAAAATAAAACATTTTAAAAATACTAAATAGGTTTAGAGTAAATATTTAGAATAGAGTAAGCATTTAGAATGAGTAAATCTACAAAATGATACAATAATAAACTGATACTGTGTTTGGACATATACAGATTTTTTCTAAAATATCTACTCTCTGAATCAAAGATTATAGTAAAATAAATGCAGATTAGCTTATATGTATGTGCAAGTGCTGAATCCCAAAAGTTCCTCACTATGTTATTTCCTTTTTCTTTAAAGTAATTAAATTATTGAAATGGTTTGCTTAATGATTAATAAATTTAAGTATATTTACTTATAATCATATTTAATACCAATAATTATTAATAATTCAAAAAGTATTAAAATGCAATATTACAGGATAATAATTTTTAAGTAAACAAAATAAATCAAACGATAAGAGCTGGCAAATAAAAATATTTTCAATTAGCATTAGATAAAATATCAGTTACTGGAAAAGCAAACTTTTCAGGCATTGAAAATAACAGTTCTAATGATCAGGTAAATCTGAGCATAATCAGTATATAAAAAAATAATGAAGTTGGGTACCGTAAACATAAGCAGAACATGCAGGATTAGGCCTTTTATTTCTTTCTATACTAAGTATTTAATGTGAACTCTGTTTCTTTCTTTTTAGAAATGGGAGATAGAAATTCTAGAGAACAGAAACACAAATCTTTTATTTTAAAATATGTACAGTTCCAGATCAGACAAAGGGATAGAAAATTGCTCTCTAAGTACTTTGTCTGTTGTCTTTTTTACCTCTTTACAGATCAGCCCACTAACCAGAGTGACAGAATCAGCTATATTTCAGCAACTCACTGCTCCCCAAATAGTCTTTTTCCAGAACAGCATTAGAGCAATAGCTTGGAGACAGGCACTGCTAATCTTCCCCAAATCCCTTAAATTATATATAGTTATATAACTAATATAATAATAACAGTGATGAAACTTCTAACTATGCGTTCACTCTGGTTCTTTGTCTGATTTACTGTTTTATAGATGAAAAATCTGCAAGAATAGGAACCAAGATGTGGCTTACTTTTTTTTTTTTTTTGAAGAGATTGACTGCAATGTTAGAGGAATCAATTTAAGAAACTAGTCACACATTTTATAAAATTATTTATATCAGTCTGAGATTTAGAGACCTCTAGAAATACAATAGACTATGACTAAAAAGTTTTTGAAAGCTGATCAGTAAGAGGAGGTTTCTTTACGTAATGTAACTATTTATGTGTGAGAAATATCTAGAGGCACCCGTGTATGAAGAAATAAAGGCTAACAAAGTTAAAACTTGTTATTTAAAGTCCATGTAATCCATGCATTATGTTGTGCTGCCATGGAGAGTAAACCTACAGTCTACAGGTCATGTATAAGCAATCATTATAATAACTGCACGCTGATCTCCTATACAACTAATCTGTGAAATAAGACAGTTATAGCCTTTGCTGCAAAAACTCCTGATACTGAGTTATGCCTCCTTATTGTAGGCAATATAATACTCTGTAAAGACTTCTGATCACAGCATCTTATTCTTCACAAAAATATATTCAATTACCTCCTATATAGCTCTCATCTGCAGCTAGGTAGACATTTTTTCAAGGACATAAAAGTCTGTAATAGTTGGATGGACTCCCACTGAGTCATTTCTGTTAAGATTCCCAATATACCTCTATCTGCCTGTTCAGACAACCACTATATTCCTGTGTGCAAATATTTCCAAGTATTTTTTTCCCCTTAGGAAAAAGAAATGTATTCTTGTCAGTTGAATCTCCTTGATCTACCCCCATGAATTTTTCTACCTCAAAACTGTCAGCTGTTGCTCAGCAAAGAGGGAATAGGACATGACTTTGAATTTATAGGCACAGGCTTTGGAAATACAATAATGTGACATTCAGAACACTAAATTTTTCCGTTCTCAAAATGAAAACTTCATGCTGTAGGGAAACAGTTGAATCAGAATGAACTGATGATTGAGCACATCGCGGAGGAGTGTGGCTGGCCTGGGGAACACAGGTAGACCATGTGTACCTGTGGCCAGAAGTGGTGGACCTGGGGCAGGGTTGCCCCAGGCTTAGATAAGGCCAGCCAGGCAGAGCAAGAAAGAGCTTGAGAGAGAGAGTGAGAAGACTGAGGCAGGAGCCTGAGAGAGAGAAAACTGGAAAGGAGCTTGGGAGAGAGAAGATGGGGAAGTAGCCTGAGAGAGAGAAGACTGAGGCAGGAGCTTGGAAGAGAGAAGATGGGGAAGCAGCCTGAGAATGAGAGAGATCGGATGGTGTAGTTGTAAGAGTTTTGAGACTTTTTCTGTTACACATGCGCAGAGTGATTCTGTTCCTGCTTTCAACTCATTTTGTATTTCTACAAATAAATCATGCATTTTACAGGTAAAAAAGATCAATGAGCAATGCAGTTTTAATGAACTTACAATATAAGAAACACTGCAGAAATTCTAACAAAATGTTTTATTATCACAAAGCCAAGATAGTTTGTATAAGACAGCTTTCCTCACAAATTACTTTGTAAACAAAGTGTTCATCTTACGCATAAGAATTTGGTTTCCTTGAACTTCTTTACATTACCTTAACAATTTCATTTTTCATTATTAATTTTTAAAGTATTAGCATTGCTGGTTATTTCCTTCCCATTCTTGTTCACTTTTTTCTTCCTGAAGAGACTCAAAACCTTCAATCTTCCTTTGTAATCTTCAGCATTGACATTTTGATTAAAGAAGAAACACTGCATTACCAAATTATATGTTCCTATAATCACAACAAAACAAAAACCTTGTCTTTGGCACATTTATGATCCTAACCATAGAATCACAGAATAGTTTAGGTTGCAATAGACCTTAAAGTTCCACCTCCCCTGCCATGGGCAGGGTTGCTACCCACTAGATCAGGTAGCCCAGGGCCCCATCCAGCCTGGCCTTGAACACCTCCACAGATGAGGCATCCACAACTTCTCTGGGCAACCTGATCCAGTTGCCTCCCCACCCTCACAGTGAAGAATTTCCTCCTAAAATCTAATCTAAATCTATCTCCATATATACAAGTTCAAAGCAAATTTTGTTACATAAAATTAAGTTACCTGCTATTTATTGATTATACAAGTTCAACCTCATACTAATGTATGTTCACAAAAAAAAAAATTCTCTGTTAAGATGTTGAAATCCATTATATGTCAAACAGCATTGAATTGTAAGCTACCTGTATAAATGTGTACACAATACTAGCATTGTATCAGTGTTATTTCAAAGCGTTCTACAAAAGCTACTCTAACACTTCTAAAACAGAAATATAGCAACCTTGCTTGCTTGTACTTCTGTCAGGGTGTATGGCAGCACAACCAAATGACGGAATATTATGCTTACGGCACTGGAACTCTGACTTGCCATCTAAAGTCCAGAGTTCAGACAAAATTCTGCACTCCATAAGAACTTGGGTCTCATCACTGACCTCTGTCTGAGCTCGTAACATACCTGAATTGCAAAAATGCCATTATCCCCTTTCATGGACCAGAAACCAAAAGCATAATATTGAAGGTATGTCTTGAATAAGGCAGATTTGTAATGGACGCTCATAATAAATGCCTTTTCACAAGATCCTGCACTCAAACGGATTCTTTGTCTCCACCCCTCTCCACTAAATACAAAGAATATTTGATGTAAAAACAACAACAACAACAAAACTTTGATGTGATTTCACAATTATATGAATGGATTCATTTGCAGGCCATCTTGGAGCCTCTATTGTTAAACACTAGTCCAATAATTTGAACTTGTTATAAGCCCAGGACACAGAGAGAGAAAATAGTAATACTGCATCATACAGTAATGTGATGAACTAAATTGTATTACTGCATGCTATGCACTATGGATAGTAGTTTGCAATGCTTTTTATTACCTCTACTTCATATTTTAGATGCTAATCATTTATTTTGCTTAAACTCTAACAATAGGTCATCAGTATTACTTTGTCTGTACCTTTTCTTTCTATGCCTGCAAAATTTCAACTGATAATTTAATAATGAACTGCGAAGAAGATAGGTAAATGTTTACCCAAAATTTTCTAGTCTGAATATCTCTCTCTTTAAAATTCTCTTAGACCCCCTTAAGGTTGAGTGATAAATCCTTAAACTCTCTTAGTCCCCTCTAAAGCTGTGCAATAAACCATCAACCTATTCACAGCTTTGGTCATTAATGAATAAGTACATTCCCTCCCTCACAAAGAGCTAGCAAAGGCGTAACATTGTCTCATTTTCCCCCTTCACTGTCAATTACACACAGTCACAGAATAAGCTTCTCACAAATCAGACTTCCTGGCTTTTGAATTATGGAAAAGTAGAAAAGATGGGCACTATTCATTTGTGCTCTTTTGGAAAGAAAAGGTTTCATGAAAAACAGAGGATCAGTCATAAGAATGACATTCCCTCTGTTTCCTCTTTACAGCAGAGGTCAGCCATAAGTGTCTGTCAGACTGCTTCTCAATTTACTTTTATTTTGATTCACGGCCAAAGAAATCAGCCTGATTTGAAAATTTTGTATTGTTTTGTCATTATTTTAACAGATAAAAGATCTCTCTTTGGGAAAATAGAATCCAAAACAACACATGGATATATACTGCTACTGTAAAGTGCAGGGAAACTCTGTAAATGAAGCTCTTCCCTGTCTTCACTGTCTTACCTGTCACCCTATGTGCACACACTTTCAAATAGTTACAACTTTATAGATTAAAAAAAACCCAAAAACTAAAAGTAACATACTTCTGAATCTCCAACACTTTACACAATCCAGCACAAATAATGAAATGTAAATAATGTTCAGTCTTCACACCTTAGCATTTCAATCCCTAGTACTCAGAAGTTTGTGACTCTTCCTTTATGAGAAAACTAAACTAGCCTGGTGGAAAGAAGGGAAACTGAAGTTAAATCCTCTAAATCTTTACACCATCACTGGAAATTTAAAACTAAAAACTCAAGGCACAACACCTGGGATTAGAATACTACAGGATACCCCCTATGGCTAAGAGGAGAGAGAGGTGCTAGTCTCCTCTCCCTTGGAACCAATTACAGGATGCACAGGAACAACACAAAATTGTACCAGGAGAAGCTCAGACTGGACATGATGAAAAAATTATCTACTATGAGGTAGGTAAAACACTGGAACAGGCTTCCTAAAGGGGTGTTTGACGTCCCATGCCTGTTAACATTCAAGAGGCATATATAATAACACCTTCAGAAATGCTTTAACTTTTTGTTCACTTTAACTTTTGGTTAGACAACCTCTGAAGCCTCCTTTTAAGTGATTTACTCTATAGTTGAATAAAATTCCCATGTTTGTTGGTACTATCCTTTTGATCTCTGTTCTACTGGCTATTCCAGATAAATTTGCTCTCCAAAAACAGTATAGCAGATCAACTTTATTTGGCTCTCAAAGCAGCTCTTTATGAAGCCAATAAGCACGTGATTTTTTTTAAGGCTCATCAGATGAACGTTCTTCATCAGAATCTTTCTGTTTCAATAAACAAAAACAAAAAAAAAATCTGCGGAGAGAAACATTTGGTAGAAATTGCTTCCATCTCAAGTTTTCTTTGTTTTATTTCTTAAGTAAGATAAGTTAGCTAACCAATGGTTCGTGTAACAGTCCCTCCAAAATCAATGTAAAATGTAAACTTAGAGGGAAACAAAAGGAGACACTCAACAAAGCATAGAAAGATGGAGCTTCTCCATATTCCCCAGTGTCTTAAATGTGCAATGGTTTTGATGAAAAGAAAGGTTGAGAATGTCATTTTAACTTGACAAAGTTATCCCAAAATATTTTTTTAATTATTTAATAAAGGACTCAGCCAGAAACTACAGTACCAGAATGATTTTTTTTTTTTTTTTTTTAAATAGCTCTTCTTTCGAAGTTCCAAGCAAGATTCTAGGGGAGAAAAAGACAGGCAGAAAGAAAAAAGAACTCTAATTCTGCTCATTTTCTATGAGAAAAGTCTAGCTTAAATGTTAGACCTTTCCCTTGTGAGACAAGATAAATATCCAGTTTTCCAGTGCAGGCAAATAAATAAATAAATAAATAAATAAATGTGCTAGGCACAGAAAAGTCCTTACTACAACCTGGATTTACTTTTCTCATGAGAAAGTTCTTCATCCTCCAGATTACACCTTACATATGGGATACACTTTAAAACTAATCAGAAATGCATTGCAGTCAATAGTCAAATTGCCTATTTATTGAGCTAGACACTTCACTGAGAACCTATGCCTCTTGGATATACAATTCTTTGTTATTAATCTTGTAATGAATCATAAGACATTCACTGCAACCTTTAAAATCCTTGCTCTGTAAGCAAAAAACTTATCTCAACAAGCTATGGCTAAACTGAAGATGAATGTCTACGATGTCAAAAATAAGAGAGACAGCAAAATGTTTTCTTCAGAGATTCTGGGACTCTGAGATACGCTGTTAGTCCAGATTAGAATAGCTTTGATGATATTCTTAAAATGTGGGGGAAAAAAAAACAACCAGCTCAGCAAGGATTTCAAAACAGATTACTTCCTTAGAACAATAAAAATAAAAGAATGACATGTCTAGACATCTTTTTATTCAATCACTTCCTTTATTCAGGATATTTTTCTACTGTAAAACACAGGAATTTTTTTATATGGTATGGATGTGAAGTGTGAACAGAAATACTACAGATTCAGCACTCAGCTTTTTTGCATTTTGCTGTCTTACAATACATAGCTTTGGAATGATGCCACAAAAATCCTTGATTGTGCTCATAAACAAAAAAATGTGTTTGCTGATTTGAAACACTCCTACTACACACTATCAAAATGAATATCATCTATCACATTTTCATTTACAAAGAGGAAGCTGGGGAGTATACTTTTAGATGAATCCTGTAATCTAGAGATTAAATGCTAAGGTGACTTTAAAAAAGTTAAGATGTTCTTTGAAGTCTGAAGTACCCTTTTTTTTTTCCCCCCATAAACGTGGTCTAGTATTAGTAGATCTTTCTGTAAAAGGCTTATCTTTATGGGAATACATATTGCATATATAGCAACATTTTGCACAAATTCCTAGAGTTCCTCAACATACATGTTAAAGAAATCACTAATACTGATAAGAGATGTACATTTCATCACACACAAAGAAACAGTTTTAAATATACTTTAGTATTAAATCAGTATTAATAATTCTTGGCAGTGATAAAAGTTAAATTTTCAGTAAAGGCAAAATGCATTTTATGACTTCAGGTTTAGGGGAATTTTCTGACCATCTCTTATATTGAATTTATCAAGTTTGTTATGATAAATAGATGCTGTCATAACCTTTCACTGCCAGAGTGCATAGCTGCCCTAACAGCATCTACTCTTATAAAACAGAACTGCAATCAAAAAGTTCAAAGTTAATAGCTGTGAAATCTCAAGCACTCATAAGCATGTGTTTTTATCACTTCCATGCTGTGCAGGTTGGGTACTCTTGTTATTTATTATTCGTGACAGTGAACAATTCCCACTTGCTTTAGTGAAGAAGTGAAGAGCTGTTTGCATAACTAGCAAGGTGAAAAATAGATTTCAAACTGTTGGAATCACTTCACGCGAACAATGTACACAGACCAGCAGACTGCTTACTGTCAGACCACTACAATGTGCCGGCTACACTGTGTGTTATTCTTTGGCTTCCTTTTGTAAAAGCACTTCTTACAGAATGCTTTGCATTTGTGAAGAGCCTGAAATGATGGAGCCTAGGTACCGTACAAGGAGTCCTGTGTACTTCAGTACTCACTGTCATCTTCAGATTGGAAAAATACAAATCTTTATAATGTCTTAATGCTGTAATTTCCACGTGGTACATGGTGAGTATGTGGTCTGATCCAGAGTACTCCCAGACACGCGCTCCAAACAGTGAACCACCAGCTAGCAGAGCACAGCTTCCTGCTGCAAGACTTGGGTTGTCAGACACATTCCTCTCCCCTCTAAGCCAAGCAGGAGAGTATGTGACTTCACAGGTGAATACTTAAAGTATCAACGGTACTTCATCTCCCAGAGAAGTAACTGTTTTAGAGGAGCAGCTAAAGAAAAAACCATGGCTACTATGCTTTCCTTATTTTCTCCATTCCTTTTCAGAAATGAAATGCAGAAATAGCGTCTCCAAACAACGTTTTTCAAATTAGAAAGGAAATGTTGAAGATAGTAACTGCAACGGTATTACGAAATGTCTCCATCTGATTTAATATTAATGTACAGGAAAATCTATCATGTATCAGGACAGCAAGTAAGATTTGCCTGTGGGCAGCGCTATTATCAGCACACAATTAGTTGCAGATTGGAGACACTAGGCTCAGATCTGTTCTTGTGCCAGTAATCTGTTTCCTAGCTGATTGAAATCCAACATCTCTTGATGAAATGCTATTTATTTAGCTGCAGACAATTTGATTAAATGTAAGGGTAATAATAACAAAACCAGTAATGCCTAATGTGATATAAAATGGTGTAGGTCATATTATAATTGAGACATTTCAGCAAAGAATACAAAATCATGAAATGAAGCAGGATATGTTACAAGAGAAGCTCTTATTACAAAGTAATTTTCTTTTGATTAAAAAAAAAATTGTGAATGCTAAAAAGTCTTTTCTACTGTCAATTACTATAAACCCATCACAAAGTATGAATTCTTAGTCTTTAATGCTAAATCTTTCAAATCCTTGGACTTATTTCATTTATTTTTTCTCTTTGATAACAGATGGATTTTCTGTTATCCTTAGTAATTTGCATCAATAGTAGATCATGAAGTCCTATAAATACATAAAGCCTTTTAGAAACATTTGATAGACGCTTTAGCCAGTCCTTTCATATCTCTGTAACATTAATTCTCCAGGAAGGTTATTGTATAATTTGAAGAGTTCAGTCTATTATATTTAATAGAGAACTAGTAAAGAAAAAATACATAAATTCAGCTTTCAAGGTTCCTAGAAAGGTGCACTAATATTCAGTATTAAAAAGCCCAAGATGAATTTTCAATTCATACAGTGGTATCTGAGGGGCCAATTGAGAGTGACACCCTCCAATTGCCTTGTGTATCACAAGTGAAAAAATTTTTTACAATAAAATAGTTCACAATAAAAAAAAAAAAGACAGCATCTTCTTAATTTATCCTGCACAGAGGAACTTCACAGTCATTTATCTTTTCCTCTGCACTCAAAAAAAAAAAAAAAAAACACCACAGAAAGATCCTGCATACTAGTAACAATTCATATATATTTAAAGAACTGATGTTGCACAAAAAAGATAGGACAAATTATATAAGTGTTCAGAGGTCTCCACAGAAAACAAACAGCAAAGGTTGTGCAGTTCTGCAAACAGCTAACCAAGTTTCTTTCACTTCTAAACTAAATCTCTCTCATGTATTTTCCCATGTTCGTGGGAATTAAAGCATGTACAAACAGTGCAAGCACTATTCTTCATAGTAACACACAATCAAACACACAGTCCTGGAGAATTTAAACAGGATGAGCTATCATGCTGTACTGTTTAACTGTTTAATATCTGTTCAAGGGAGCTGCTGGTGTAAAATCCTAGTCTACAGAATGAAACTCTGTATACTGGTGAAACGCCTACTGCATCTCAATGGTAGTTGTCTGTCATTCTTATGAAGATGTTAGACATTTCAGATACTATAATTCTAGTCTATTATATATGTATATAGTAATTACTTGGGTAAAATACATGACCCAGACTACATGCTGAAGTCTCTAGGAGAAATGCTCATAGTTGAAAGCCACCAGGAAAATGGTATTTCTGCTTCACATTCATTAGTATCACTTTTACAGAAATGAATTTATACTTGCTCTAGAAACAGCTGAACTTTATTTATATTCAGAAAATTTTCCATTAAAATAAAGTGATAGTTAAGGGTCCTTAATTTGCACAATCCAAAATAAAACTGTCAATATGCAATCAGAGAAGCCTTCTGAATGAGTTTTCTAAGTCTACATGACGCTTCTAACACAAGATCTGGGCTGAGGCTTAGGGGGCAAGTATTAACCTGTATTAAAAGGAGACTTCTGATTTCTAGCTTCTAGGGCAATTACATTCTGTAAAAGAATAAATACTTTTCTTTCAAATAAATCAATTACTGCACTTCTGTAAACCTGTGCTACAACTGTAACATAATTATATGCTCATTGAAAACAGTGTTTTTCTGATTCAACAGAATCATGGATATCCATTCCTGCTATCATACAAGACACACGTATGTCATTAAAACCAATTTCAAACATGCGGATGGAGATAAGGAAATCAATTCACCTTTTCATTACTCAAATGTAATGACAACGAGAATTGTCATTAATAAGAGTGATGGAGTCCAAGGCCAAATATATGTTGAAACCAGCAGAGAAATGTGAACAAAAAATGTGTCAAAATAGAGGCTTAAAGTATCACTGTGAAAATTTTAGGAACAGATGAATCAATACTTTAATTTGTTGTTGTTTTGTCATCTATATTTCCATTTCTGTCTTTCATATTTAGAAAGCGTACAAACTACAGAAGTATTTTTGCTTTCGTTAAACATTTTTTAAGAAAAGGACTTTCAAATATATTAAACTGATTTGCCTAAGGAAATTGACAGATTTCATGTGAAACACACAGTTTTACTCTATGAAGTGAATAAGAATTTTCAGGTCAAGCCTTTCTCACATGTTCTATGCCTAGTACACGCATTGCATGCCTAAACACAACTCCATGAATAAACACTATGACCAGTTACATAACCACAGAAAGTCATCTTGCCATATATACTCCTGTTGTATCATTAGTTAGAGTGAGACCGTGTTTAACACCAGCATTATACTTTTTGAAATTTCATTAAGGTTAGTGTTCCCAGATGCTGTCAGAATAATAATACTACCTTTGGACGTAATATAGCATTAAAGTTTGCTGTCCATTATTTTGCAATTTATATATTTATATAAAAATACACATATAATATAAACATATAATAAATATATATATACACACACAGCAGTAAGTTAAATGAGTGAGATTCAACACACACAAACTGATAACGGTCTTCTGTATTACCTTTTAATATCAAGTTGCCTCAGAATATTATGTGTTATATATTTAGCTTGAAATGGTTGATATTAGCTGTGTTTTACTGACTCTTGTGGGAGATTCTTAATGACTCTTAGTTTAACCCAATGTGAAATAAACGTTAGACTGAATGCTCTGAAGGTGAGTGGAGAATCAGTTAAACTAATTGCTGTCAGTATCGTGTTTCTGTGAAAACAGAAAGTTTGTGCCAATTGAAAATAATTTGTTAACCTAGTATCAGTAGACATATGAACATGTATCTGTCCATGTGTATTCTGTTAACAGACACATGTATGGCACACACAAAGACTGCTTAAGTTCTTATTGTAGCAATCTTTTTCAACCTTGCCCAAATGTGTTACATTCACAAAAAGATCAAAGAATGCTTCTTTATGGTTTCTTTAAATTAAAAAATTAAAAAAATAAAAATTTGATGATTACTTTTTTGTTTCACCTCAAGTTGTAGCTACTGAAAGTGTCCTAGAAGGCACCTAGGTCTTAAATCGTATAGCAGCTATGCAGCTGCATGCAGTTCTCTCAAGTTTCTGTTACACTAGGACAATTACACTAGGACACGTATGTTTCAATACCTGAATCACACACAGAACACTAAAAGGTCTCCATTATTTCCTAAATTTAATTTTTCAGCCTAATACTGAACTCAGAAAAGCAATTCTACAACAAGTTACATCTCTGTGAAAGTAGTCTCCTGGTAAAGGATATTTTTCCAAAGGATAAGTCTCTGAAAGTAAGTTAAAGCAATTCTGCTTCACATGGATTTGGTATCTGAAGGAAGTAGAGGCCACTTCTCGTATTTCACATTGCTCCAAGGCTGCAAAGTCCTTCACAGCTATACACAGATAGATGAAATAAATTACGGCAGTCCCTCCCTGCTTCTTTGAGAAGTGCTACTGCAGAGAAAACATTTGCCACATTGCACAAAAGACACATTCCCCTAGCATCGTAACCACAACGTCATGTCAAGAAACTACTTTTCAGGGAGTTTATGGAGGATTCTCCATAATCGTTTTGGTAACACATGAATTTTTACCCTGTTAAGTAACAAATGTTTTGTTACACACTATTTGGTATCATCAAGGAATTGGATCAAGCAAGAAAAAATTCTCTCTCAATTTTTAAAAAATGGAATCAGTACTTCTGTATTCTTGTTCTGTGAATGATTTTCAGCAGCTGAGCTAGTACTGACCTTCTATACCTAGCCTCTTAAAAATGTGACTTTATATTACAGACTCTACATCAAGTAATTTGATAAAGATTATTTTTTCCTCAAACTCCAGGAATGCAACTTTCAAAAATACATTTCTTTCATTGAAGGATTACACACTGAGCTATTAGGTTGCTTGATTCAGAACATAAAAACTGTAACAAAAACTCAGCTGACAGAAGGGGTGTTTGTCTTTAAAAAAAAATATTTACTTACTCTCACCAGTATCTAAAAGCGTAAATTAAGTTTTGAAAGAAAGTTTTGAAAGACAAATATGCTTTCCTTAAAGCATGTAACATTCTTTGTGCCAATTGCGAATAAAATTAAACTACTCTGTTGAGGTCACTCTGCAACATTTTATAGGCTAGTAATTCGAAAACAGCTGTGTTACCAAAACAAGAGGATTGTTGTATAGATGTAAGCAATTAAAAAAAAGAAAAAAAAAAAGCATATCACTTTATATACCATTCAGTTGTAAATGTGAGTGTTTTTGTTCAAACTTCTAAAACCCAGAATTTCTGATCACCTTCAGTTTCACACAAAAAAAAATAGTAATAATAAAGCAAATTCTCCAGGCTGCTCGTATGTTTTATATATCAAACCTATTCTCTATTTTCTGAAAATGAACAAAAGTTAAGAGTAATTGTAATTTTACAATTCTGACAGACAAGATGCGAGTAAGCAAAGAATTCACATTAAGCAGATCTTATTGGACATCCACACTGTTTAGGAACTTGCCTAATTGGTGCCTTTGACTTCTGAGATTTTGACATCTGTTAATGACTGCAATTTCCCCTATAAATATTTAACTGAGAGCACTAACATAAGAAATGAAATTTTAAATCCTCCTTTGTCACTTCTGTTGCTGTGAATCACATTTTAGATGCCCCAACTAAACTTAGCTACCTAGTTACCAACATGACATTTTGTAATTCACAACAGCAAAGCAAGGGACATTAGAAAGTCTCCGTTGCTTGGAGTATATGGCAGACAGCAAGTCAGCCCTTGTTGTGGCATAGTATGTGCATGTTCTCTCCCCTCTCCTCTGAAATTTGTTTAAATAGAAGACAAAACTCTGAAGGACTCTATGCATAACTTTCTCTCTTACTGTTTTATTCAGACCTTATGTTGACAAATTATTTTTACTAACATTGAACTGAAGTTTAAAGTTTTCAAACTGTGCAACAGTATAAACAAGACAACGTGAAATAATACAGGATACAGGCGTTTATTTATTTCTATTTTTTGACATTTTGAAGGATAGGAAGCTAACAAGGCAAACTAGGACTGAATATTGTGAGACCAGTTGACAAATAACTAAAATTATTTTTAATACCAGTATTTAAGTGCTCTTCTTACAATGCTGCTGGGCTTTGCAGAGGTCACTGTTTAAAACAGTTTGAATTGCATGGTCCCTGTTATCAGATACTTTTCATTAAACTGCACAGTCAATAAACTTGACACACCTCCATATCAATGTTGGAGTTTTCTTTTACAATCTTGACTCAAAAATTAAAATAATGCAAATTCATGCACAAGAATAATAAGAAAGAGCTTCAATTTGATTCTGGATATTAACTGTTGGTACATTCTTTTGTTGTTTTAATTACTAATGAAAATGGATACATAGTATAATCTTGCAAAGTCCAAAATCAGATAATGGACAGATAACAAATCTCCTTTTCTAGGAAAGGGAGATCAGGGGAAAATAAAAAATACAGAAACAGCATTGCCTGAGCACGCAGGAGATAAACACCTTAAAAACGTCATAAAAACAGAAGAGTAGAAAATAAATTACTTGGAACATATTACATGCAGCCTAAGACCGAAAGAAAGGAAATCGTTTTGCAGCTTTAACAATTTATAAATATCTGTTGGAAGCAGAATTCCTAAATTGGTCAGAAAACCAAGCTGCTAAGAACTATATTGAATTGCTCATACATCTGTATCAACGTTTCTGTAGTCAAAAATCAATGTATTTGCATTAAAAAAAATTGCTCTGTAAAGAACAAGTATTCTTAACATTGTGTTCTGTTACGTAATTAAAACTAAAACATTCCACAAATATTCCGCAGAGTATTCCACAAAGAGTTCACAGTGATTGTGAAGGATTTAGTTAATTAACTCAAAAGCATAATGCCAACTATTTTTGAAATCTGGTAATTCTCTATTATAACTTAAAGCAAAATTTATTAGATAAGTTTTTCACTTCAAAGTAGCCCAACAGATAAGAAACTTGATAAAAATTCCAAAACTTTTAAACAAAAATCCTTAAAGGAAAATATGCCTTAGCTTCAGGGCAGATATTTCTCTGAAACAGAGCTAGTTGGTCAAACCAGCAAACATCCCAAATAACTGGAAACAAAGAAACTCAATATACAAATAAAAATAAAGATGCACACAGATAATATACTGCTAGAGTACAAAGACTGACAAAGCGCCGATCCAACCCCTAACCATGGGTTTAACCCAGGTTCATATTGGCATGTACACTGCCGGAGAGCTGTCTGAGTTGATAAATCAAATTCTATCCTTTTATAGATGTTTCTTTCTCCCCCTTGCCTATAATAGTACAGTTTGTTACTTATTCAAAGCATGAATCCCCTTTACTCAGATCCTGTCCCTTTTGGCTCTGTACATCTCCTGGGAGTGCAGAATGATTCAATAGTAACTTAGTCATTTGCACACTCTACAAGATTATTTTACTGAAGAGGGGAAAAAAAATAAAAACTGTACTTATCAGTGGAACACTTTGTGTTAAATAAAGATAATTAAAGCATCAACAATTCATCTATCTCATGTTTAATTAGCCCCTCTTTCATCGTAATTTGTTACTGAAGGTCAAATGTGGGTTGCTTTTAAAAAGTAATTGTGAAATATTTAATATAATGCAAATTGAGAATAGGAAACTGATATACGTTTCTGGACACCTTGCACCAATCAGTTTTAAAGTTAAATGCCTGAAAGAAGCCACCAATGTAAATGTTTATATTTTATGAACATGCTCTTAATTTTCTTTTTCCCACACATTAGCCTGGTGCTTCTATTATTATTATTATACTGTAGGACATTTGTTAAGGTGAAAGTTGTTGAAAAACTTTATTCTTGAAAGTTACTATGTGATTTTAAATGATAGTCTTCGATCTAAGTCTATACATGTATGTGTGTTTCCATACATTAAAAAGATTATGTTTTCTTGCACTGTGAAGCAGATTGGTCCCTTTACATATAAATTTTGGGTGCCATTAAGGCTGCTGCTCCACATGCGTATTTATATGAGGAAATTGACCCATTTACTTTAATGGATATAATTCACATACCTGATAACCAACTAGCCAAAATGTAACTGCAATGCAACAGACTAGTTAAAGTTTGGAAGATTGTTAAACAGATTATCTGACTACCATACAAAAAAGTTTTTCAAAAATTCATTTTTACATATTTCACTTTCATGGAAATTAAATTTCCGTGAAACCTTTTTAAATCTACCCTTGCGTCCCACTTCCTCCCTGGTCACAGAGCATCCCAAGTCACTTTTGTAACAACAGGACACATATTTAGTCTTGACTAGTGTGCCAGCACACTCTGGTGTGCTAAACGTTTTTTTTCACTCAACAGTACATTTCCAATGATAAAAGGCATAGGGACAATTAATACAGAACTGGCCATAAAGCAACACATCTGAAGTAATAACCCTGCTTAGAAATTCCAGTACCGGTTCTTCTAAGTCTATTGATTGTGACTTGTATATCTTAGATTAAAATAAGTAAACGAAGTCAAAAGTGCAGTGTTTCAAGTAATTAAAAACCACTGTTTGTTGAGCAGAGCAAATAAAAGAGAAACTAAGAGAAAAAAATGGGCAAAAAAAAAAAAGTAAGCATATGAACAGGCTTTAAAAAGCTTGTTCTTCAAAAAGGGGCCATCAACATACAATCTCGGAGTTATGATGATAATTTCAATTAAATAAATCCGCTCACGTGCAATTACTTTGTACTGTCAGTGAAAATGTAGAAAACAGTATATATTAAAATCATCTATTTGTGACTGATGTGAGAAAACATACAATTATAAAATATGATTTGGAATTATGTTTAAGGATGCAACCCTCCAAGGTGCTAAGTGATTACTGCGGTGCACTGAGCTTTCCTTATCTTTGTTGTCTTTGCTAGAAGTTGACAGTACCAAGACCATTGACTGGCAACGCACACGGACGATTCAAAATTTACATCTGCATTCCAGAAAAACATTTTCCTAGACTCATCCCAATTCAGCAAAACACTTCTGTACAGGTTTAACTTTCGGCAAGTGATTAAGATCGGTGGAATACTAAGGGATTTAAACATTAGCTTGCCAGATATGTAAGAGCTTTATGGAAAAAGAGAATTGCTAAATGAGAGGCTAAAAGAATATTTCAGAGAGTAATATCATGCAAAATAAGAAACGAGTAAGTTGCACAAAAACTTACATCTGGACACCTAGAAAACATCCAGAACATCTTTTAGAAAAGTGATGGTGAAATGTTAGAAGACTATCAAACACAGAATTTAGCTTAAAGTTCACAGATTGTTTAGCTTTTTTTCCATTAAGTTATCCTATAAAGTATTTTATCAAACAAAACGTATTTAGGAACACATGTAAGACGTGTAATGTACTACCTTAAAAAGAAAGTGTCAAATGATCAGAATGAAAACAGCTTGCATTCACTTGGGCACACCAATCAGTCACTTAAGCAGAGACTTTCTTTCCTGACTGTGATACTGTGAATATGCAGAAGTAACAATTACCACTTCTAATTACATTAATGGAAAATGAGTATTGCTTTCATCTCCAGTAACTTAGAACAAATATATCTAGCTGTGTCCACTTATTTCTTTAAAACTTTATACACTTCCTAATGCCTCCTTAGAACAAAGGGAGCTGTCAATAAGTAAATAAAGGCAATCACAGAGATTTCACCTAATCTCCCTATCATGTTCACATTACTGTGCCATTGGTTCTATTTGATATGGACACCTGAACTATGAAACACTCTGACATACGTCATACCCATTTATCCACAATTGCTTCACATCTCTCTCTCAACAACATGCTAAACAAGTATTCCATGTGGTTATAAATGCTAATGTGCTTTGCTTAATAAACTGATAAATGCTCCACTATCAAGTGTTTGAAAAGTGGAAAGTCTAGATACTGTTTAAGCAAATATATCTTAATGTGTATACTAGCATGCAAATGCATGAACAAAGAAACTATATACATGTATGTCACTCAGCCATAAGCTGGCTAGAGTATCCACAGGACACCCGTAATAGAAGTCTTATGCGCAATGGTCTCCACTTTAAAGGCTGTCATTTGGAAACTTTCCTTAACTTAGGTGCATCCTTTGCAAGCATACAAGTACTTTTAACATAATTAAAAAGACAAGGCATTAGAACATGGGCAATAAACTATTCAAGTAAACTCACTTTCACAACAAACTACACATTCAACAATGGAAACCTAACAAACACCGAGAAACTAAATTTGCACCAAACTAGTAAATAATGGAGCAACTCAATACATTTATTTCAGTTTGACTGCTGGAAGTGAAAGTGTAATAAAGCTATTCTCTTGTACAAAAAAACACACATCAAATATCAAAAATATGTCCTTGTAAAATGTTAACAAATCCAAAATATATTTTTGTAACATAACTTCAAATAAGATTTTTCATCAAGTAAAATAGTCACATGTATGGGGTAATCCTTTACCATTGGTATATTTAGCAAGCAAGCCATTCTTCTACATGGAAAATAAATTACACTTCTGACAGTTTTTAATTCATATGTTTAGATGAATTGTAGCAGCAAAAAAGAAGCAGCATCTGATTAGCATTTGTTTCACTTCTGCTTTGCTGGTCCACTATTCACTAGAAAGCTATAATCTACTGTGTGCTTAATAAGCCTTACTAGATGCAAGCTTAGGAACTTTCTCAGTACTTAGATTTTTCACAGAGCATATTTTCAAACTGAAATTATAATGTTCCCTCCAATAGAGAGCTAATGAAATGTATCACCCAGAAACTACTGCGTCAAATGTTCTATAAAACATCTGTGTGACATACACAAAAATATTAGCAGACAGTACATCAGTCATAAATTTTTGTTGATCTGAAAGCCTGTGTGGCTCATGCTATTCATTTCCTTTGACAGTATTTTAAGTATTTCTGCGCAAAACGCCAGTGCCATTTATATAGTGCAAAACTTAAATTCTAGTAGTCTAACAGGTATTTCAAAGAATAAAAAATGTCATACTGGACCATATTTGCACATTAATAAGTAGAAAATAGAACATTTTTGTCAAACTACAGCATCAGAGTTTTCCTGTTTCAGGCTTAGCTCTGTATTTACATGAATCAGCATTCATTCGTCTCTAGAATCCTGTGTAACATACACTGCAGCTGAGGAAACACTTGGAATACTATCTTACGTGGAAGGAGGCAGGAAGAATCAGTGAGTGTTAAATATCTATCTCACTTTACAACCCATAAAAGTACTCACAAAAAAATTATTTCTGTTCAGGCTACACGTGTCTTATAAAATAAACAGAGCTTTCACTTAAAACCTCCTTTCTCCACTGTGCTATCCCTGTATTGCTTTGCTAGGAAGACCCTGCCATTGCCAGTTTTATTTTGCTGGGCCTCCACTGAACCGACCTGCATAGCAAGCATAGCCGAAATGAAAGCTAACCGCTTAGGGCACTCCTGAGAGTCTCAGGGAAGTCCGCCTCTCTGCAGGCAGAGAGCTCTGCAGCAGCTGGGCTGGCAAATTAAGGCCCCTCGGTTTGAATTAATGAGTTTCATGTGACGTGCATTAAGGGAGGAAAAAAAAAAAGAAAAAAAAAGCAATGAAGGCATACTAGAGTCCGATTCCAAACTCACTAACGTTTATGTGTATCCAGAGCAACTGCTGAACACCAGTGAAATCTCAGTGATGTAAATTAGACCATAGCTAGGCTTTCTAGATTATTAAAGCGTCGCGATCCTAATGAACGACCCGATAATTACAGCCATTAAGGTTTCAGCGCGGCGGCTCCAAACCCACTCTCATCCACCCCTTTAGATAGCATCAGGCAGGCAGCAAGCCTTCCCTCACCCTCCCCCCCCCC
>WBMW01006476.1:83001-96373 GCA_013396635.1 Penelope pileata | reverse complement strand
CACGTACATGGGGCCGCTGCACTGCCGGACGCAGTCTGTGTACAGCACGTGCAGGATCCTGCGCAGTATGCCCGAGTCTGCGGGGAGCAGGCAGGCAGTGCTGGGGGGCACGGAGCTGGCCCCATCCATGTATCCTATCCCATCCCATCCCCTCTCAACCCAACCCAACCCAACTCATCTCATTCCATCCCAACTCAACCCAACCCACCTCATTCCATCCCAACCCAACTAAATCCAAACCAGCCCACCTCATTGCATCCCATCCCATCTCAACCCAACTTATCTCATTCAATTGCATCCCATCCCAATCCAACCCATCTCCTCCCATCCCAACCCAACCCATCTCATCCCGTCCCAACTCAGCTCAATCCACCCCATTCCATCTCAACTCATCCCATCCTTTCCCAACCCAACCATCCCATCCCACCCCACCCCATCCCATCCCACCCTGCGCCCACGCACCCCCCCGGCCCTCACCGAGCTTCCAGCGCCCCATGTAGTAGAGCTGGGTGCTCAGCAGCAGCGTGGCCACGATGTGGATGACGGAGAAGACGATCCAGAAGGCCATGTTGCCTTTGCCAAAGACCTGCGGGGAGAGCCCCGGGAACAGCGGTTGGGCACCACGGCACCAGGGCACCCTGCCCCATGCCCAGCCCCGCTCCATGCCCGCACTCACCACGCCAACAACGGAGAAGAAGATGACGACGGCCAGGCAGGCGTAGGCGCTGTAGGCGCTGGCGTTGATGTCGGGGTGCCGCTTCTGGTACAGCTTCAGCATGCAGAGCCCGGCGATCATGTACATGAAGGAGGTGTCTGCGGGGAGGAGAGGTGAGCACGGCCGCGGCAGCCCCCGGCGCGGCGCTGGGGTGGCACCCACCGAACTGGAAGTTGGTGTAGTTGGGGCAGACGTGGTAGCAGGCGCTGAGCAGCCCCTCCATCATCAGCGCCGTGCCCATGGCGTAGAAGAGCCCGAAGTGCTTGGGGATGCCACACTCCTGCAGGGGAAAATGGAAGGGAAGCGGTGCTGGGGGCAGCGGAGCCCTTTGGGGACACGGCCCGGTGGCACCGCGTCCTCACCAGGGCGTGCGCGTCGTTGCGCATCAGCGCGCGGTTGTAGTTGATCTCCCGCTGCAGGATGATGAGGAGGAAGAGCAGGCCCAGCAGCACGTAGCCCAGGTTGCTGAGGATGTTGTTGAAGGCGCTGCGGGGGGGTCAGCCCATCAGTGCCCCCAGACCCCCACCCGCTGCCCTCCGACCCCGGCCAGTCGCCCACCTGAGGTTGCCCAGCGGGTGGGCGCACAGGAAGTTGTAGTAGCAGATGTCCTGGTTGCCGGTGACGTTCACCACCTGCAGGGGTGGGCACAGTGAGAGCAGGGGGTGGCGGGGACACCCAGGGACACCTGGGGACACTTGGGGACATGGCTGGAGAGCACGGCCTGTGTGCCTCACCGTCTGGTAGGTGATGACGAGCTGGATGACCGGGAGCGCGTAGAAGACGGCGATGGTGGCAATGTTCCTGGGGGGACACGGCAGTGCCACCAGCGTCCCTGACACCCCCCTGGGGCAGGGGGAGAGGGGCCATGGGGTCACCATCCCCAGCCTGCCGGCCACCCCCGCTCACCAGAAGTAGATCTGGTACTTCTTGCGCAGCACGCGCTTGTCCTTGCGAGCCAGGTCGGCCACGCAGAGGAATTGCTGGAAGGAGAGGAGGGTCAGGCAGGGCCCGGCACGCAGCACGGCCAGGCAGCACGCGGGCACACACCTTGGTGCGGATGACGTTCTTGTCGTAGTTGATGTCGGCCAGCGTGTCGTAGTCATCCTCCTCCACGGAGCTGAGCGAGTCCAGGCGGGGCCGCCCGGCCACGCTCTCCAGCGACCGCTCCCCTGCAGCAGAGCCGGGGCCGTCAGCGGGGCGGCACCGCGCAGCGCCGTGCAATCACCCCAATTACACCCCCACCTCCCGCGGGGTGCGACGGGGCATGGGGCACAGCTGCGCCCCATCCTGCGGCCACCCGGGATGCAGCTGCCCCAGGTTGGGGCCAGGCTCGGGCAGGGCAGATTGGTTTGATCGGACCGCCCCTGCTCGCAGCATCATCTACCCATGGCAATGCACTGCTGCCGCGCTGGGGCGGAGGGGCTGCGCCGCTTGAACTGCTCCTGGCCTTGAAAGGAAAGAGAGGCATTGGGGCAGGGGGGGGCTGAGCCCCCCCAGCACCGCGGAGCTCCCGGCACGTCGCTGCCCACCGCCAGTGATGCCCCATTGGAGACCCCCGGCTGCGGGGCTGCCAGAGGTGATGCAGGCAGCACCGAGTGGTTCTGCCCTCGGGCATCGCCGCCCCGCACGCACCCACGTATCCGTAGGAGATGTCGGCAGAGCCCATGCTGTCCGTGATGGCCTCGGTGCTGCCGGAGGAGCCGTTCTCTGGAGGGACGGACGGGGTGGGCATGGGGCACGGCCACCAGAGCCGTGGGCAGGGGGGAGGGGCAGCGCGTGGCACTCACCGAAGGAGCCGTAACCGTAACTGTCGTAGGGGGAATGCCCCAGGAAGGNGCCTGCAAGGCAGCAGGGGACACCATCAGCCCGCGGTGGCCGCCAGCAGCACCCCAGCACGGGGCTGTGCCCGCTCCTTGTGCAGCAGTGCCCTGCGCCCTGCCACGGGCAGAGCAAACGCTGGCACCTACCCAGTAAGGATGCTGGGGGTCCCCAGAAAGCCACGGAAGAAGAGAGAGACAGAGAAAGACTGGGTCAGGCCCCAAGCCCCAGCTCAGCTGTGCCAGCCCCAGAGCAAAGCCAAACCCCAGGACACCCCCATCCCTGCTCTTTGGCACAGGAAAGGCTCCAAAGGGGAAAGCGACCCAACAGCCCCCAGGCACAACCCCTGCCCCTCACCCGTGTCCAGGCTGGGCGAATCCATGGCAGCCAGGAGCCCCTTCCTCTTCTGCTGCCTGCCAAGGGAAGCAGAGCTGCACCGGGGCAGGGACGCGGCACCGGGAGGGGACGGGGTGCCCGGCTCCTGCACCGCAGCACGGCGGGGCTGCAGGGCCTCACCGGCAGCTCTCCCAGCAGGCGATGAGCACCGTGATGACGTAGAAGGAGAGGAAGATGCCGAGGCAGAAGAGCATGCTGCTCACGTACGCCTCCGCTGCAGAGAGCCCATGGGTGAGCGGCAGCGCCAGGGACCCGTCCCGGGGTCCCTGCAGCACTCAGCAGCTGCCACCCGGAGCCACCTCCCACCCAGGCTCACAGGTGATGGCGGGTGACACCTTCACCTCCAGCATCTTCTGCCGGTTGTGCTGGTCCACGGGCTCATCTGCGGGAGGGCGAGGGCAGCGGTCAGCGCTGTGATGGGGCAGCCCCGTCCGCAGCACCCGACCCGCAGCGGTACCTGGGGGGCTGTGCTTGGAGAGTGGGTAGTAGGGCAGGGCCCCCCCGCACGCCTCGTCCTCCGTCTTCACCACCACCACCACGTAGAAGCTGTTGCTGGGGAAATCCTTCCTCTGTGGTGAGATACGGATCAGCAGAGCCCAGCTGGGACACACGGGGATGGGGTGTCCCCCTCCGTGCCCACCTGCACCGTGATGGCCGCCTTCTTCGTCATGGTCTGGTACATCCCGATGAAGGCCACGTTGTTGTCCAGGTCGTAGACGGGGCACTGTGGGTTGGGGAGATGGGGCCATCAGCCCCCCGGAGCAGCACCAGCTGCCCCGCAGCACCGCCAGCCCCGGCCTACCAGGATGTCCTGGATGGAGATGACGGAGCAGGGGAAGGCCATGGCCGAGGTCACCTTCACAATCACCGAGTCCACTCCCTCGGGGAACTCGTACTTGAAGTACTGCGGGCAGGAGGACACGGGGCTGCCGTGCTGCCCACCCAGCACAGCCCCCTGCCCCACGGCAGCCCCTCACCTGCGGCTGCGACGCGGTGGCATTGAAGGTGAAGGCTTCATCCGTCCTGCAGAGAGCACCGGGAGGATGAGGGCAGCCCCGGGCTGCAGCCCCCGCAGCAGCGGGCAGGGGACGGGGCGCGGGGCTCACCGCAGCACGAAGTTCTCCACGCGGGTGACGCGCAGCTGGTAGGAGGCGTTGAGGGACAGCGTGGAGACGTCCACGTAGAAGTGCTGCGTCTCCACCTCCGCTTTGCTCAGGGGCTGGCACAGCGTGCGGCTCACCTCCTGGTACGCGTACTTCCTCTGGTACCTGGGGCAGCAGAGCCCACCGTGCCGTGCCAGGCTGTGCCAGGCTGTGCCAGCAGCCCCTGCCCGCCCCGGGGTGCCACCCATACTCACAGTCCCCGGAGGATGAGCGGCACCTGGAAGGAGACCACCGCCTCCTTCTGCCGCACCACGAAGAGCACGGGCAGGTCCCTGTGGTCGGACAGCACGTTCACCGAGACGCGGACTCCCTCCGTCTGCAGGGAGGGGACGCTGTGGCCGAGCGCTGCCCTCCCCGCGCGGACTTTGCTCGGCAGACAGCGCGGACACATCGTGCCCCGCTGCCGGGGACACCTCCCCGCCCCGGCGGGGACACGGGGCTGTCCCCATGGGCAGGGGGACACGGGGCTGTGCCCAGCTGCTGGGCACGCAGATCGGGAAGCAGGTCCCCAGAACGGAAAGCACGTCCCGAAAGAAGGGAAATGGGCCCCGGAAACGGGAGATAGGACTGCACAAATGGGAAACGGACCCCCAGAAGAAGGAAATACACAGCTAACATTGGAGGCACGGCCCCAAAAAAGGGAAACACAGCCCCAAAAAGGGAAACACAGCCCCAAAAAGGGAAACAAACCCCCCAAAAAAAGGAACACGACCGCCCGAGCTGTCTCCGGCCGATGGCCAGCCGCGGCCACCGGCTCACCCTGTTCCTCAGGACGGTGTGGTTGAAGGCGTAGATGTTGAGCAGGTCAGCGTCCACCCAGTCCGAGTAGGTCTTGTCGAAGATGGCCTCCTTCTCCTCCACCTTCCTGGAGCCGCGCGGCTCGGGCCGGGCTGGCAGCGGGGCGAGAGCACAGAGCAGCGCGCAGAGCAGCGCGGCGGCCCCGGCAGCGCCCATCGCGCTGCATCCCCGGCCGGGGGGACCCGACGGGCTCAGCCGGGACGCGCCGGGGCGCGCAGCCCCATGGCGGGGGCGAGGGGGGTGCGGGGCCCCGCGGGGCTCCGGGGCGGTGCTGCTGGGACGAGGGGCTGATCCCGGCGCCCGGTGCCGGTCCGGAGGCACTTTGTATCGCCCCGTTCCGCGGACGGCTGTAAACACGGGGCCGGCGGTGACGTCACGGCGGTGCCACCCGCTCATAGGGCCACGGCGGGGAAGTGACGCGNCCCGCCGCCCCGAGCCTTCCCCCAGCCCCCGCCCGCGGGCACGGGGCCGAGCCCGGCGACAGCGACTTTGCTCCCCGGGTCCGTCCAACAGTGACACGTGGCACACGCGGCCTCCGCCGCACCCCGACGGCGACAGGGACAGGGACAGGGATGGGCTGCGAGGCAGCCGAGCGGGCTCCGCTGCAGGAGAGCTGCGGGCAGCGCCTTGCTGCGTCCCCCGGTGCTTCCCCCGTGGCTGTCCCCTGTCCCCACTGCCCCATGGGCTCGCGCTCCCTCCTCAGCACCGAGCACAGCTCAGGGACTGCTCCCCGTGGTGTTAAACACCCCCAAGCAGCTCAGCCCCAGGTCACCTCCCCACAAGCCATCTTCTGGAGCTGAGCTAGAACTGAACAGCTCTGCTGCAGGTTTCTGTTTTCTCTCTGCTGGACAAATGTACAGAGACGTCAGCGTTGCTGCTACGGTGCACTTTATTTCTACAAGTCCTCTGGCTGAGGATCTCAAAGCACTTTTCAGGCAGTCTGCACAGTGCTTCCAGCTTAGGGGTGGTGCTGCTGGCTGCAGGTCGGGTTGTGCTTGGGACAGTCCAGGGAGCAGGAGGACTCCAGCTAACTCCTGAGCTCCTGTTGAGATGCAAATATCGCCTCCACCAGAATGAGGTTAAGGTTGATTTTGTAGTGATGTGCATTCCCTGTTCATTCCAAGGCTATTACAATTAAATCACAGCATCATCAAAAGCAAGTTAATATCTCATCTAGGGCCACACCACCAGTTACCTTCGCTTGTAGAACATTGCTTAGAGCTTTGGCATTGCTTTCAAAACAATGGTTACAAGAAAGGAAACAAACCAAACGAAACAGACTAGAAATAAGGACAGATATTCAACAAGCAGTGAGGATCTAGAGGAGCGTGACTGCAAATACCCCAGGGAGGGAATGCTGTGAAGTCACCGGGTGAGAGGTTTCTGTTTGGAAGCTCTGCTCCCCCCCCAAAAGCAGCAGCCCCCACTGCTCCCCCGCAGCCATTTCGGAGGGCCCACAGCAGAAACACGACAGGCAGCCAACACAGGGGACGGGAGACGCACGTGCATATGCACACACACACACACAGGAACACAGTGGGGTGAAACATTTACATTTATATTGAAGTATGCACTAAACAGAGTGAGTTCTACCAGCTGATGCATTTTTGCCAAAGCAGAATCACAATTTCTTCCTGGGAAGGCTGGGGTCAGTGACCAGTGGCAGGGCAGTGCAGGGGCAGGCTGCCAGCTGGTCTCACATTTACAGGCTTTCCTCCTCGCAGGTCCCATCTGGAGGGTCCCTGTCCCCCCACTGACAAGCTACAAGAGACTCTTGCTGTCTTTTCACATCTTTTCTTCTTTGCTGCAATAAATATGAAACTGGCAGTGCTCACAGGCCACAGCACAGACAAGAGACCAGGCAGCACAGACCCGAGCAGTGTAACCGCATTGTTTACCAGAGAACCCTCCAAGGGCCGTTCTTTCACAGCCAACCAGTAACAATGACACAGTTCTTGCTGGCTGGGCAGGGGCAGCCCAGCCCCAGTCCCCAGGGACATCACTCACCCAAAGCTGCAAACGAAGCTTTTCTACACTGCTCACAGCGAGGCACTCGGTTTCAGTCCTTGCTCAGTGAGGAGGCAGAATCCCTCCCTGCCCTCACACAAAACCTCTCCATTTTAAGCAGGACAGTTTGTCCCTGGACAGCCCCAGGCAGAGCTGAAGTCTCAGACACAAAGCTGTCCTTCCTCTGTGCGTGAGCACGAATCAGCAATGGTTAAGGTAGCAGAGGAGGGCTGTGAACACCGAAGCAAGCACAGAACATGGCACCTTACAAGTCAAGCTTAAGCAGAGACCCAGCAGAGCCGTCCTCAGGCACTTGGCAGAGGAGTCACAACCCTGCCCAACCTCTCTCACCCCACTCAGCCCTGCCAAGGGCGACTGGCTCACGGTGGGACACAGCCTCGGCTGCACGGGTGCTTAGTTAAGAAGTTGCAG
This sequence comes from Penelope pileata, assembly GCA_013396635.1. Classification (NCBI taxonomy): domain Eukaryota; kingdom Metazoa; phylum Chordata; class Aves; order Galliformes; family Cracidae; genus Penelope; species Penelope pileata. The sequence goes on along the minus strand of WBMW01006476.1, from coordinate 89,044 downwards.
CTTTTTAGTGGAGAATACATTCCTAGGCAGCATCTCTTGAACCAAATGCTGTGGCAGCACGGAGCAAAGCAGGGATGCATAGGTTAAGCTAGCACACTGCCTTCTTACAGAAGCCCAGAAAGCTGAGAAGCTCACAGGGAGCAGAATGTGTTTGATCCCTTCTCCCTAAGGGTGGGGCTGTGTGGAGGGGGAGAGGGGCAACAAACCGTTCCCCCAAGAACCTTCCACTGCAGCGCATTGTTAGCATCTTACATTTTCTTACACCAACTTGTCCAGAGAGCATCTAACCAGAAGCATGACCAGTTCCCTTAAAGCCCCTCTGCAAGGCAGCAGGGCTGCAGAGAGCACAGGCTGGGCAAGGCTCGGGGAACAGCGCGTGCCTGGCCTGGTCCCTGGGTAAGACAACCATCCCTGCTCTACTACAGCACTCTGATATATTTTACTTTAATTTCTGGGAAGTGGAAAGCTTCATCCTTCCTTCATCTGTGTGTAGATCACATATACTGGAAACAAAACACACACTATGCATGCAATCCAGGCAGAAATCCTGCTATGATCAAATCTACAGGAACAGGGGAATGTAGTGGGGACATAAAAGTATTCCTTAATGCTAGATTATAGACTGCATTAACACCAGCACCCTTTATTATAAAAAAGGGCAGACAGACTATATACAGTACCTATGTACTTTCATTGCAGCAGGGCACAGCAAGCAACCTGGACACCTAAACAGCCCTCATTAAGAACACAGCATGAAGTGCCTGCTAAAAAGCAATCAGTTCCTCTCCAATTTACCTGCCAAGATGAGCATGTGTGGCTGCAGATTCCTCTTACACTGAAAGAAGTGCAGAGGTCTGTGCTGGCAGCTCTCCATCAGCTACCACAGTGCGAACCACTGCAACGTCTGCACAGTGCTGCAAGCTCCAGCTCTGGTAGGTAAGCCAAGGAAGAACAGACTTCATTTAAAATTATTTTATTTGCAAGTATATTTATCTATTCACCTAGGGCTCTGCATTTAGGGTCCAAAACAGTTTCTTTTTGAAAAAGAAAAGCTTTCACTTTTAGATGAAAGGCTATTTTCATATTATCATTAGTAGGCTACAACCAGCTCTCATGACAAAAAAAAAAAAAAAGCCACAACAAAAAATCCCACCTACTTGCAGCCCCTGGAAGAGAGCACTTGCTGCACTGGTTCCCTTGGCTAGAGGTCAGGGCAGGAAAAGGCTACACCTTGACTTCACTTTTTCTAGATGAGGCTGTAGGTGCTTGAATAAAATGTTTATACACGTAAAACAGAAGCAATAAAGAAATATACACCTTTGAATCTGTAAAGCTTCAGACTGTTTTAGGCCTTGCAAAAAGGGGCGATTCATGTGGGTTTTCTTTAGAAAAAAAGGATGTAACAGTCATACTTAAAAAAAAAAAAAGAACAATGAACAGTACTGCAAAGAGCCCAGTAGCACAGGCATCTCAGAGGAATGAAATGTCAGTTCTGTAGTAGCGAGAAGTGACTGCCCTGTGTGACACTAACTGGATAACTAAAATCCTCAATGGAATGACTGTTAAAAGCCAGTAACACTGCACACAGACAGGAGCAGAGAACAGGACAGGCAGCAGCACCTGAATGAGACTGCCCACAGGGAAAGCTACACGGAATGAAGAGTGCCCCTGCTAGCAGGCATGGTGAAAGAAGCACGAGAACAAGCACCTGGGAGCGTCACACAAGTTAACAGTTTGTTTCTTTACATTTCTGAATTCCAGTTTCATGCTGCTTCAGAAATAAGGAGTGAGAAAGCAACACGTGTCACTTAAAAAACCCCCAGCAAAAAAGCAAAAAAAAAACAAAAAACAAAGACTTTAAAAGGTGGGACTGAGCTTGGAAAAATGCATCTGTTATTAGCAAGTGGAATGCAATTCTTGTTCCCAGGCTAATACACAGAGCACAATCCCTCCAGCCAGGAACGTGAGCCAGGAGCTGGGCACGGGCTGTCAGAGACAGGCTAAAAGGGTTCTAGGACAACCACAGAGCAACAATACATGAGAGGGGCACAGAGTGACAGTCCTGTTCTCATTTTAAATGAGGAATGGTTTAAAAGTAAAACTCTTCTTCAGCTAATTTCCTCCTGCAATAAAACCAACCAAGCCGGCCCTCATATGTACAAGACCAGTTAAACATCAGCCTTCCCCCTCAAAACACTAGGTACGAACATCCGTAACATTCTACAATGGAAAGTGCTTTAAGAAAGAAGGATTCTGTAGTGCCAGTGACAGAACTGATCTGATGGGCTGGATGATGTTAACACTGACATCAGCTAATCAGGCCAGAGCAGCTCGTTTCTCCTCAGGGGTCTCCTCCAGCAGCTGCATGATCAGTTCATGGAGGGGTTTGCAGATCTTTGCATAGCCCCCTCCTGTCAGGTGCAGGAAATCAAACATATCGTGGTACGAGATGGTGCCATCTGAGTGCACGAAGCCGGCGTCTACATCCAGGAGCTGGACATTGGGCAGTTTGGGGAGGGAGGCTTTTAGCAGGTGGTTCACCTTGGCATTCTTCTGCCGCAGAGGGTTTGGCTTCTCTCCACGAGGTAGCAGGCCCTGACACAAGAAGGAGGCAATGAAGAGCTTTCATACAACTCTGGCGGCGTAAGAACGACTTCCCTTTCAGTTCAGGCACCCCTTCAAGGTTTAAGATGTCTATGACAAAGGGAGCTCACTCCTCGAACCAGACTTTGTCCATTCAGATCTAATTTTAAATGTAACTGAAGGAGCCAGATGAGCTGTAAGCACAACTGGCAGGGCATTTGCCTTTTTTTTTTTTTTAAATAAAAAAATCTATCAGCTTGTACTCTTTTCACAAGGCTTCAGTGGTGCACTGAATGCCTTCACTCAGCTTCTCAATAGGACAGACCCCAGCACACGTGTTAAAACAAGGAAGCAAACTAAGACTTCCAAACCCCAGCTCTGATCTGGGCACGTCTATTCCTCACAGGACTTCTTCAACAAAATTTCTAAGTGGGATAGCAACCCTGCTAACAGGAATGATCACATCTGTCTCGGGAGGGGCTGAAAGAATAACTGCTGCAAAGTCGAGGAGCAGGGGAGGCACGTACAACGCCGAAGATAAATGAAGCAACTGCCTTCCCCCATCACAATCAGAACTCCCAGCATCACAGAGACACAGTGCAGAGAACATACGGCTTCCTTAGAGGACTTTGTTTTCGTAGCTCTCCAATAAACATACCAGTACAATAACTTTGGCCTGTGGCTGCTGGGTATTTATCAGGCGCACGATAGCCTCAATCCCGCCTGCTACTTCTTCTGCTGTGTTTTCATGATTATTTGTTCCAACCCAAACAACAATGACCTATAAGGAGAAGAAATGTTTGCAACTTTTTCAGAACAGGTTGTTGCAGTCTTGCTGACCCCGAAAACACTGCATAAACATCAAGTGTGATCAGAAGCTCAATGAAGAGTCAGGCTTCAGGCTGAATCCACAACGCAAGAGATCTTCAGTGGTCAGTTACACTGGCTTTTGAAAAGTATCTTACAAGCTGCAGATTTGGTGCTCAGTGTACACAAAGAACAAGGACTCCTGAAGGTTTTCTGGACAGCCTATGAGATGTCTGAGCCCAACTCATTTCACAGAGCTCCAACAAACTGCAGGAGCCTACACTGGTCAAAACCAGGATAGCATTTATATGGCATAGCCTGAGCTCCCTCAGGGCAGGGACAACCACGCAACTCCACTTCTTTACAAAATGATCTAAAGCTGTTAAATAACAGACTGAAATATAAGTGACACTGTGTTCCTACTGGAGTATTGTAAGGGAAACACCACGGCACGGCCTGGATCAGTGATTGAGCACCTGGTGAAGGGTGGTGGCTGCCTGGGGAGCACCTGTGCCCCCCTCAGATGACCAGAAGGCGTGGACCCAGGGTGGGGCTGCCCTTGGCTCATTTAAGAGCCAGCCACCAAGGGGAAAACATCTCTTGTGTGGGATCTGGTTGCTCCTTGGGTAAGTGTCATTGTCTTGGTGGGGGATCATTGTTAGGTGAGTCCAACACTTTTTGTTACTCCTGTTTATGACCATTAAACTATCAAATACTTTACTGGGGGTTGCCAGAAATCTATCTGAAGCAATCTCGCTTTTCTGTTTGCACAAGTAGGCACTGCATAACTGCCTGGCACCACAGCACCTTGGTGGAACATTCATTGCTTTCAGTAAAGTTCACAACAGGACTGCAGCTCTAGGTGTAGACTATGAAGCTGTTCTTCACTATGCATACTGAGCATCTTTGCAAGCTTTTTAACAAATATTTCACCACCCTTATCTGTTATCTGAGAACAGATCTCAGGTCTGAGACACACTGCAACTCCAAACTACATCTAGTGAGGCAGTGTGGTCTATAGGGCCATCTCTCTTGATGACTCCCTCTGATGTGCATACTCAGCAGTGAAAACCACGTGTAGGAGAAGTACAGCTCAGTTCCCAAACACTTCTGGTTTAGCCTAATTTCTGTACATCACAGATACGCAGTGCCAACAGTTGTTCAAACAAAAAGCTCTCTTATGAGTCAATGGCTCACTCAGATTTGTACTACTCAAGCACTGATGTAAGTCAATGCAGGGCTGCCTTGCTTGGTTTTCTGTTTGTACCTTCGGTTTAATGTTTTCCAGTTCACCATTCTTCAGTCTCCACAGAAGATGTGCAGTGGTGTCACCACCAATCCCAAAATTCAATGCATGAAGTGGTGAGAAGAGCTCTCGCCATATCTGCAATCAGAGGTCAGTTTCCTATTTGAGAGGAGCATCCTGATCATGAAAGAAAGATACTACACAGACACACAACGTCTTCAGTGACACTGGAAGTGGCAGTGAGAAATCCTCTGAAAACTCACTTCCAGAAATGGCATTTTAGCATAGGATGAGGCTTTACTCCAAGGTCCAAAAGAGATGGAATTGCTGATGTTCATGCACTCAGCCCTGGCACAAAGGAAGGGGAAGGCCTCTTGAACAGCTACATGGTGTCAGAGACACAGAAACACTGGAGATGTTGTAGACCGTAGTGTCCCTGGCTTAGCTCATTCCAGGACTTCTAATGAAGGAATCTATGAACTGAAGAAATCCCTGTCACTGCCAGCTGCAGGGGAACTATTAGGTCACAGCTGGAATTACTGAGCACCTGGTGAAGGGCTGTGGCTGGCCCAGGGAGCACAGGTGGATTGTTTACACCTTTGCTCCCCGCATGACCAGAAGGGGTGGATCCAGGGCAGAGCTACCCTGGGCTCATATAAGGGCCACCACTGAAGAGGGAACATCTCTTGGACCTGGGCTGCTTCCTGAGGAGTGCTGCATAGTTGGAGAACCCCTCACCAGCTGGGTGAGTCAGAACTTGTGTGAAACCTTTGTGTGTATCTTCCTTGTTAAAACCTCTAGTACTGCACCTGGGATCACAAAGACCCTCTCTGGAGTAATTTTGTTTCTTCACTTGCAAAACACCAGCTAACAAAACTACACTGGGAAGCGGTTCTTGCAGAACAGTTATGCAGTTACCCCCGCTGTGGAGCAGCAGAATTTTTAACTTGCTCCAGCAGAGTTCTGCAGATTAAGGAAAGGAATATAATCCAGCTCAATCCCAACGTAAATCTCACTTCTGAGAGGGTCTTTAACACCTTCCCTTTGTCAACAGACAAGCAAGTAAGCCAATGCACATAGTGCATCAAGGGTTAAATGTCTTCTGGCCAAGGGGGACACACCTATAAAGATTTCCCTGGCATGCTCTTGGGTGTTTGGAATCAAGGAACTAGTAAGAGGTTGTGTATGTGTGTCAGAGTGGAGGCAGTTATTAATTGCTTCAGAGAGTGACTCTAAATGGCTTAGAGAGATAAACCAGCAGGACTTAGTACAGACAGTGGGAAATTACGAAATTAGGGCACAATAAACCAGAAAAGAGAAGTAAAATCAGAACAGAAGAAATTGTCAGGATTGAGCATATTTGTTACTGGAGTAGAAATTCTAATTCATAGAACCCCACAATTGTCT
>WBMW01006476.1:9607-81576 GCA_013396635.1 Penelope pileata | reverse complement strand
GCCCTGAACGCTGCGGCCTCCCCGGGCGGGGCCGGGCCGCGCCCGCGCACTCACGGCGGCTGCCGCTGCCCCCGCGACTCCATGGCTCACTCGGGCGGGCGCCTCCCTCCCTCGGCCCGGGCTCTCTCCGCGCCTGCGCCGCCGCCGCTTCCGCTTCCGCCGCCACCACCTAGCCAGTCGCCGCTCGGCCCCCCGCAGCGCTTCCGGCCGCGCTACCGGAAGTTCCGCCCAGCGCTCCTCTTCGCCTGGCCCCTAGAGGGCACCGCGCTGCGGTGACGTTGCTATGACGTCATTCTCGCGGCGGTGACGTCGGCCGCGTCGCGCTCTCCGGCTGCCGGGGGGTGGGGAGCGAGGTGAGGCGGCCCACGGTAAGAGGGCCGCTGTCAGTTGAAGGCCGTGCAGGTGGAGCAAAACATGGCGGAGCCACAGGGCCACGTTCGGAGCATCCCCGGCTCTCAGTTCTCGTTTTCAGCCTTGCTGGGGCCGGTGACAGCCGCACACAGCCCTCACGTGTGGTTCTTTCTTTCCAGAAGTTGCTCCTGAAGCCGGAGGGGGCTGTGTGGCACTCCCCAGCCCGTTGCAGCCCCGGAGCTCTGCTGGTGCAGTTACAGCAGTGGGGAAGGACGGTTTGAGGTCTCCCTCTGTTTTCTCCTCCTGAGCCAGGCCTGGGGCAGGATGAGGCGGTCCCGGTGGCGAGGATGCAGCCTGGTGGCACAGCAGGTGAACATGGCCATCCCCGCAGCTCTGGGCCTCCCCTGTGCTCAGCGCCAGCAGCGCACGGATTAATGATTATTAAAGTGACGCTGTGTCACAAGCAGCCCTTGCTCTTTCCTGGCTTTTTAAAACCCATAGCCATTGCACCTGTCTGCTTTCATGGGCAGATGCAGCTCAAACGTTGCCGTTAGCAACGGGCGGACCGCTGGAGGCAATTCAGCCGTTTCCCCGGGCAACCTCAGCAACAAACTTCTGGGAAGATCCTCGCGGGTGGGAGACACTGCTGGGTGGAGATGGAGGGGTGCGAAGAGCCGGGACCCATCCAGCGCGATGCCCCCGAGCCATGGGCAGTGACCAGAACAGGAGGAGGGATATTGTAGCTCCTCATTCAGGTTTTCTTGCAGATTTAATCTCAGAACTACAGTTCTGCATTGCTGCACCTCCTACCTGGCCTCCCTTGTCTCCTAGGACCCCCTCTCCGTCATGCCCCTGGGGGAAGATTGTTCCTGGGGTTGCTGCCAGGAAGTGCAGGGAGGGGTGGTGACCCCTGCATGCTGCCAACCCTGTGCTCTGTCCACTCTGTGCAACCCCACAGCCATTTTGCCCAGCACGCAGCTGGGGGGACACATGGGGCTGCCCCAAGTCTGGGACATCTGTGGGCCCCCTGTGGAGTTCCTGCAATGAGGATCAGTGAGTGCTTTGCGCAGAGCAGCCAGGCCTGCAGCTCCCAATGCTTTTTCGAGACTGGATGCCTGCTCTCAGGAGACGTATCAAGGCAGTATGAGAAGTTTCTCTCAAACTAAAAGTAGCGTTCTTTTGCTTGTACTGCAAAAGGAATAAAGCACTGATATACGACTGCAAGGAAAGCGCATTTTAACGCTAAGACGAGAGCAGCCAGAGGTCGAAATGAAGTTTGGAGGGGCCCAGCCCTTCGCTCCCTGCACGCGGCGCGATTCGAACCCGAGTCCAGCTGCCTTCTGCAGCCGCCCCACGCGGGGGCGCCCTCCCCGCCGCGCCGCAGGGGTCTCCCCGGCCTCGCCCCCCGGCCAATCGCGACCTCCGGTGGGCGGTGACGTACATGTGCGTCACGGGCCGCGCAAACGTCACTCGGCCCGCCCCCTGGGGTTGCCATAGCAGCCGCCCGCCCCCTGCCCCCCCCCGCGGATGAGCTCACGCGGTGCCGCAGCCCCGAGGGGGGGGGGTTTGCTCCTCGCTACAAGATGGCGGCGGCGGCTGCAGCGGCGGCGGCGAGCGGCGCGGGGGGGCCCCCTCCGGCCCCGCGGCTGCCCCCAGCCCNGGGCTGGGGGGGGCACGCTGTGGGGGTGCCGTCCGACCCTCCCAGCGGTGCCTGTTAGAGAGGCTTTTCCAAAATGTTTCTGTTTGAGCTTTCCAGGGCCGTGCAGTGATTGCGAGGAATAAAGAGGAGGAAGGGGCTTCTCGGCCCGTGCCGGGGTGACCCCGGGTCCCCTCTGCCGTCCCGGGCTGTGCGGGACAGCACCGTGCTGCCAGCCCCGGGGCTCCCCTCGCTGCCTGTGCTGCTGGCAGCGCTGCTGGAGCGTGCTTAGAAACGGCTGGGGGTTCAAAACGGGGATGGAAGCTGCAGGGGGAAGGCGGTGGGGAGCAGGCAGGGCTCCGTGCTCAGTCGCGCTGCTGCGGTGCTCCTGGCTGCTGTGCCAGCGACCTGCAGGGGCTGTGTGCAGGCCCTGGAGAAGGCTTGGCTCTCAGGCTTCCATTGTCATGTGAATTTTGAGAGTTACATTGCATTGAAAGGTTAGTGTAAATCAGAAAGTTATTTTGTTGATGATCTGTAACCCAGTAAAATTTGTTTCAGGACTATTTAGAAACCAGTTACTTAACATCTCCTGGACAGTTCTGTCCAGAATTGGGTTACATTTGTGTATATTTTTCAATTTAAAAGTCAGTTTCAAGTGCTAGGTGCTACAGTTTAACCTGCAGTTCAGCTGCTGCTGCTTTCAGCAGGGCTCAGTCCCTGCTTTCCCCATTAGAGCGCTGAATCTCTGCTAGAAGCCGGGCTGACAGCAGCGTGCATGCTTCCAATTCAGAAGGCTGACCCTCCTGAGCTGAGATCAGCCCTCTGGCTACAAGTTACCTTGCTGTTTTCAGACCCTTTTGAGTCAAGGCTTCTCCTGAGTGGCGTTAACTCCAAGTTTGCAGTATACTGAAGCAGAGGCTGGTTTTGCACTCAGGTAGCTGACTTTTTTTGAGGAGAGTGGCAAGGTGCGCACAAACGTAGCTTTGGAAGTTGCGTTCAAAATGGACAGGTCGGCAGCGAGATTTGATGCTTTATTTGTGAATGATGGAAGAAGATGTGAAGTTGGAGTGGTCGTTCATGGAGAAGCTCTGCTAAGCAGTGGGTTACTGGTGGAGCTGGAGGAAGGCTGTTTGCTTCAGGAAGCAGCACAGCTGTTCTCAGGTGGGATGGGAGCTGCCTGCTGGAGCAGGACTTACTGCAGAGGTGAGGTTCTGTGTGCCTCGAAATTCCCCTCAGCTGAGCAGAGGAGATGCAGTCCTTGTGAACACGCTCTGCTCGAAGGGAAATACCTGTGCTGCTGGGCTGTGAGTGGCAGGGCTGGAAGGGCTGAGGTGGAGTAGCTGGGAGCTGAAACTTGACCTGGAAGCTTTCTTAACTTTGAGGTCAGGTTTCCTTTAAAATCTCACCCTGCCAAGCAAATGGGCTCTTTTTGCCTGCAAATCCCAAGTGCTGTTATTTCAGTACTTCTCCTTCTCTGCAGGGGCTGTCATTGCTGCCTCCAGGAGAGGAGTGAGGAAGGAGGGAAGAGCTGTTTGCATCAGGCTCTGGGATTCATGAGGTTAGAGGGGAGGTACTGATGTAAAATACCTCTGAAAGGGCAAATCTATGGGGGAAGTATTTTTGAAATGGCAGTGGGAGTAGCAAACAGAGGCACCGAGAGCTTGGTGTCATCCCAGTAACACTTGAAACAGTTTGGCTTAATGGAAATGACTTCGAAGAAAGTGAAGACTTTGTAAAATGGTTCCATTAGTGATCTGAAAGAATCCTTTGAACATGAAACACAAATGCAGCACAATTGTCGAGTGTGCTGGCAGCCCCTTCCAGAGCTGATCTCTTGCAGCAGTAGCTGCACAGAAGAGTCAAGCAGCGTTCAAATATAGCCATCAAATCCCTGCACAAACTTGACCCCGTGTCACATTCTCTTAGAGAAAAGCTGGTTTGCTCATCGTGGCCCCTCCTCGGGAGCCGTGCTCTTCTGTTTCAAAAGGAATTCCAGTGTGGATGTCTACATTCGCTTTAAAAATATTGTACCCTGTCTTTTTATGTTACTTTGAAGATGAATTTAATAACTTGGGAGGCTTGTGTTCCTTGGTGTTCATGCCTATTGATAAGGTTTTGGAATCTGTTTTCCTTTCCTATGGACATTTACCAGGTGAAGTGGACTTTGATGTGACATCTGGAGATAACAGCTTGAGCATTCCTGGCTTGTGTCCCCTTCTGCCTAAAAAAGAAATGGAGAGAACAGTTTGGTGCCTGCCCTTACCCCAAAGGGCTGGGATTTCTGAGCTGTTTTGAAATGGAAGGACTGTGTTTGTTTCCAGAGAGGAGGAGAGCTCGTGCCGTGTGTGCCTGGCTCTGATGGTCCGGCACGTCTTGCTGACAGAGAACATTGCAGTTTACATATAACTGGATTTCACAAGTTGAATGTGGGTCAGCAGTGTTGGGGACACTAACGAAAGGGAATGTAAATCATCCTAGAGGGCAGGAGGCCTGTATTCATGACGGGCTTTGCTGGAACTGATGAAATAGAGAGGAACAGTTGACAATTTCTGTGTTAACCAAGGCAGTGATTTTCGTTCAGTCCCTGGTTATGCGAAGTTGGAGTCCTGTGCTCTGCAGGAGCCCTGTGCTGATAGCTGGATGGACCTGGAGCTCTTTCTCTGACCAGGATTAATGGGGAACCTGCAGGATGTCTTGCTGCATCTCGCCTTTGCTGTTTCCTGCCTTCTGCCCTACTTTCCTTTGTCTCTTCTGATGTTTGACAAGAAACGTTTACCTGTGTTCTAGCAATCTTCCAAGTGACCTACTGAATGGATTGTTTTCCATGCACTTTCCACTTATCATCTAAGTGGCTTCATTAGAATTCCAGCTGGCTTCGTTTCTGTCGTTTGTGTTTAGAGGAATTAGAGTCAAAATGGTAAAAGTCTTGCACTGGGTTCTTGGAGGTGGGCACCATGATGCTTGAAATGGGGGTAAAATCCAGCTGGGGAGGCTCTGACAGGTAAGTCTTGAGGCTCTTGAAGGAGTCTGGCCCCAGCTGGTTGCCTTGCAAGGTAACCTTTTGCAGTTGTTTTCCTTTGCTTTTTCGGTATTTGTTGATGCTTCATCTGCCCTGCTCCTTATTTCTCTCGGCCATAAGGAAGGCCAGTGGCTGTGGATGCTAATTCCTCCAGCATCTATGGTAACACTGCTCACATGGCCTTTTGTTCTCATCATTTGTGTGCTTCAAAAGAGTTGTGTTTTAGTTCTCATTTAGTGGAGAGGTTTAGTAAAAGCCTAAGAGCCAGAGATGGACTTAGGCTAAGCGTAGTTGCTGCAGTGGGTATAAGAGGGAATATTTATTAAACCCCACAGAGGTATTAACTGTATCAACTACAAGCTGAAATAGAGACATTTCATGTTTCATTAGAACATTTTTCTTGCTGTAGGATATAACATATGGTTACCAAGAGATTAATGTGAGAGCACGGTTAAATTTGAGACCAGGGTTCTTCCTGATGAGTCTAACAGCACAGCAGCTAGAGCAGGGCTGGGAGCACCCGCTGACACGGCCGTGCTGCTGCGGGGTGGGCAACGGGCTGCTGGAACCTGCCCTGTGCTTGGCCTCTGCTGGCAGGGGAGCAGTCTGAAGAGCAAAGGTAATTAGTACCTGCTTTTCTGCTGTGTCAGCAGTAGCTTAATTGGAGGGTGAGGGGGCTACATCTTTGGTATCTCTTCGTCGTGGTCTTCATCATGGCAGCTTCCCACCTTCTGTGCAGGGTTCCTCCCAGGCGTTTGTTGTCTTGAAGCTTTGGAGCTGTTACAGCAGGAGGTGAGATGGAGCTGCAGGAGCAGATGAATGCCATCGCCAGGGCCCGGTACCCCGGGCAGGCACAGAAATAGCCCCCGGGAGGGAGAGCAATTGCTGCAGAACAGGAGTGGGAAGAGGAACAGCTATGACATGGAAATGGATCAGTGTCTCTTTTCTTAGTAGGTATCTTGCAAAGGTTTTGTGAATGACGTGGAGGATGAATTAGGGTTTCGAGAGCCTGTGTTCTCGTTTGTGTTTGAAGGAGGAATCTTGTTAGAAGGCTGTACAGAAATCACAGCGTGCTGCTGGAGGCTGGACTCCGTGGGCACTGGGTATTTTCACAGATAAGCAGCAGCTCAACTCCTTTCCCCCCAGCGTTGTGTTATGTATCAGCCTTGTACAATTGCCGTAAAAATTTGCTAGCCCAAGCAGCATGCTTTTTCTTGCTCTTCTCAGGACAACTGTGTGAAGACTGTTTTCTGTCCCACCATGCAAGTAAAGCCTTAGGAACGTGCTCCAAGGTTGCCAGTGTAGTAGAGGTAAAAATCTGTGGTTGAAATTGTCCCTGGCTGAGCAGAATCTTGTGTGAATTCTGCCTTCCCCTGGGGAGCTGCGCTGTCCTCTGTCAGGTGCTGGTCCCGCTGGCTGTGTGTGGGCAAGGGTTAAACCAGCTCAAGTGTGTCCCTTTGGAGCCTGCACGGGTCTAACGAGAGCAGTTTTGAAATCCTCTGCTTAAAGCATGGCACTGATTTGCTGCAGACGGGGCCTTTCCGCCGATCCCAGTGCAGGGGTTTAATATGCCGCATTAGCACTTAAATGAAGAAAGCACTGCAGGCTGATTCATTGTTAGTCACGATGTGCCTCTCTTCTAGTAACTCTGACCCCGAGTCCCTACAGCTGAGGCTAAACCTCACCCTCTCTGTTACATGGCCATCAAAGGGGTTCCATAAAAAGGGAATTATGTGGCTTCAGCCAAGTTTCAAAGTAGTCGAATCATACAAACCCACACAAACAAACTCCCACACCCAGTGGAACTGACACGCTGCGCCCAAAAATAGCGCAGCATTTGGCTGCGTGCGCGGGGGGAGCCGAGCCGAGCTCTGCTTCGAGGCAGCAGCGTTCAGGGGATGGGCAGATAGCTGGGCTGCCTGGCACCCGCACCCAGGTGAGTCCCACTGGCAGCCACCCCCTCTCCCGTGGTGTCTGGTGACATACCTGTCACTATCTACAAGTGTCGAGTTGTTCCTGATGGCGCTGGATCAGTGCTGTTGCTTGTGGTTATCCCACCCAGCAGCAGCCAGTGCTGGGAGCAGCGAGCGGTGTGCCCAGCTGCGTTTCCAGGTGCAGGGATGGCACTTCACTGACAGCCAAGTGTCATGCTTCTCTTGTAGTTCAGGAGCTCCTTGGTGTCTGCTGCTTTGCTGGACAGCTTGGGAATTGGAAGCTCTGCCTTCAGCTGAAAGTATTTGATGCAATTCCGGGACATTAATCGCCAAGATTTGAAGATCATTCAGAAGAAGAGGAGTCTCTGTAGGGCATCTGTGACTGCGCTCCGTTGGGAAAGTGCTCAGCTTGGTGCTGGTGGGATGGAGGAGGCATCAGATTAAAGCAAGTCAAACAAAACCTGGATTTTGAGGCTGTGGATCTCTGCTGCCTTCCAGCAAACAGACGGATGTTTCATGTCTCCTTCCAATAATTTTTAAAATATGGTTGAAGTTGTTTTAATGAAATGGACCCAGTGAAGTGCTTTCAAGGCTGAGAAAGTGGTTGTGGATTTCTGCATAGTCAAACTGGATAATGAGTCTATTTGTTTAACAATGTGTTTATTTCACAAAAAATTTAGCACAAACTATGGCATGGTGCTCTTCTGTGGGGAGCTCCTGTCCTGTCTGCTCTCTCCTGTGCTAACAGCTGCCTTCAGCAGGCTTTGAGGTTGTAGGGCTTTCCCCCCATGCCATGGTTTGTGCTACTTCTTGGTGTGAAATAAACATATTGTTAAACAAACTGACTCATTATCCAGCAACCATTAAGGAATATCTCCTTGGTATACAAAGCCCATCCATGTTCTCACATCTCAAGTGTTTTGATGCAGGGAGAGGGCTGTCAGTTGTATAGCAACGGTTTGTTTTCAAGCACAAGCTCGTTGGAAACCAACAAAGATCACTCATTCATCCTGTGTACGGTGATCTTAATATTTGGCTAACAGTGGGGCTGTTTTTCACCTGAGCTGCATTGGAAAGTGTAAGATTTAAAAAACTCAAAGAGTTTTCCTTTCTGTTGGTTGCTTCAGCTGTTTTATATTATTAGAAACAGAATCCAAAGCTGGTGGAGGAGAAGGAAACCTCGGCAGCGGTGTTGGTGGGGTGTGCTGCCCCGGTGGGCTGCAGGGGACGTGCACTGCCCACAGCGGCTGAGTTGCATGGGGAAAGCTGTGCTTAGTCACAACAGAACAGTAACACTTTCTCAGCCAAGCTGGGACTTGCATCACACACAGTAAAAAGATGAGTGGAGACTGACGACAGGTATTTTCCCACTCAGTAGGTGCATCTGCAGTTTGAGTCATGGGCTGGGTGCAGGCCTTGATCTCTGCTGGCTGTGTTCTGTGTGCTGCTGTCCTGGTTGACGGCTGGCTGTGGGGTTGGTTCCTCCAGGTGAGCTCCAAGGATGCTGTGATAGCTCTGCTATGGGATCTGGGGCTGCACCACCTCTCATCTGACAACAATGAGACGCAATGTCGAATTATGGGGGTCATTGGATTGTCGGTCCCTGGCAATCTAGCTGGGAAACCTGAGTTTCCCTGCCATGCCTTGCTCTGTGAGCAGAACTGTGTTTTCTGTATTGCAGATCAAGGCTTACCAAAAACCTGCATTGTTCCAGCACTTCTCTAAAACAATTGCATAAGCTGCAAACCTGGCTCTTGCAGACGCAAGTCTCTTAGCAATTCCTGGGCAAGAAAAGCTGCCTTCAGTGTAAGGGCTTGGTGAGGTGACAGTGAACTTGGGCATTTGGCACTCGGGATTGGGAGCGAGTTCTGCTGATTTGGTCCCTAGCTCAGCACAGCACCTGGCTTGCTTTTTTAATGGCTACAGTGGGCTGGAATGTTTTCTAAATGCCAAATAGTTGTTCGGATTGTTTACCTTTCCTTGATCATTGTTTCTAAATAACAGAGCAGTTCTAAGACTGCTTCATAGGCCAGCGCACAGCTTAGCTGTTGAATTCTTAAGACTCTCTCCTGGATTTCTAAACAGCCCTTGGGGCTGCAGGAGCACCAGCTCACTGTGAGGGCACTGTGCTGATCACTGTTGACAAAAGCCAGGAGGTACCATTCTGTCCCAAAGCATTGCTCCAAATGCCACTAAACGAACACGCACCGTGCATGGTGGGGAGAGCTCTCCTGTAGCTGTGTGCATGGCACACACCGCACTGCTGCGTGGCCCGGTGACCAGGGCTGTGCGTCCCAGCACCCAGCAGGGAAACGCTGCTTCCTGCTGGATTTGCATCACAAACCCTAAGTCAGCACTTTGGGGTTTTGTACGGTGGGGTGCCCCGGCTTGTTCCAGTGAGTCAGAATTCAAATAGTCACCCAGGGAACGTGCTTGTCCAAACAGGAGGCGCAGCGCGGAGCCACCCAGGCGGGCTATCTTCGAGCAGGTTGCGTATCTCCAAGGGAAACAGCCAGGTGCCTTTTGTTTTGCCACACGTAGATCTTGGAACTTGAAAACCTGACACATTCATCCTGGTGATGAGGCTGCGTTTCTCGTTGCCTGAAACAAAGCTAGCTCCCTGTCCCCCTGATTCAGATAATATCAAGTTGGAGGGAAAAGCAATTTGGGCCCAGTGGGTACACTTTCCTTGCTGGATCCCTGAACAAAGGCTTCTCTTGGAAAGGCTCTGCTGGTGTCTTCCTTCTCGATGATGTGAAACTCAGCTGGGCATCTGAGTTGCCAGCGTCAAAATTCAGTGCATGAAGTGTTCAGTTTTAGAGTGGGAAGATCATCGCTCAGTTAAAATAGTGATTGAGATCACTACTTTTTTTTTTCCTGTTAAATGTGTTTTGAGATCTTCAACTGCAGTTCAAGCTTCTGTTTGTCTTGGTCCTTTGGTTTCAGTTGGCTTTGTGCAGAAAAGGGTCCGAGAGGCTCTGCGAGAATGGCATGTGTTATTGGAAGGGCTTACTTGTGCTTAGCTGTCTTCAGCGAGGGCTTTCAGGCTCCTTTACAAACCTGCCATGCTAATTCATAGCTTGAGTAAGAACAATTTATGATGTGTGGCTTCAGTGAGTCACCTGATACGAGGCAGCTGTCAACCACACTGACTTGAACGCGTTCCAAAAACCCTCTGCAAAACATTGGGAAATAAACCTTACTGATGTTATCCCGAGCAAGGGCACCTCCTTAGGCTGCGTGGCTGGGGCTCAGCCGTGGAAGCAGTGCTCCTGTCGCCTCTGAAACCGTTAGAAACCTGTGGGCAAAGCAGAGTTCCAGCTCAGGGCTGCCTCCTTCCATGGCCTCTTGCCACGGCTCCCCTTAGGGGTGCCCTCCAGGCTGCAAGGAGCTGTCTGGTTGATGACCATCGCTGTGAGAACCAGGATTTTTTTGGTTCTGTTGTTTCTGTGTTGCTACTAAGTTGTTTTCTGGTTCTGCTACTGGGTAGAAAGCCTTGCAGGACACTGTTTTGGCTTTGGATGGTGTTTGTGTTTGCAATGGGCTCCTTTGTCCTTGGGCTCTGCGTGCCTGTGTCTGGCCATCAGCGTTCCCTGCCGTTCCCTTGCCCCTTGTTGGCGGACTGTGAGCCAGGTGTACACGCAGCTCGGGGCAGCAACTTCCTATGGACAGCCCTGCTCTTGGGGTAGCTGGTGTTTGTGGAAAGTGAGCAATGTCCAGCTTTGGGTTTTTCTCTCTCTCCAATGCAGTGTAAATTCTTGGGACTGAGCCTCTCGTTTTCTTGTTGCCTGATAACTGCTCACTGCTGGCTAGAGCCAAAGGGAGGAGTGGGCTGTTTGTGTGCTTTGAATGTGTATAGTCCTACAAATGGTGCAAGTCATCTCAGGATAGGTTGGGGGAACAGTAAGAGTGGGAAGAAGGCAACAAAGGTGAATGAATGGCAAAGGGAGAGCTCCACTGAAATGCTGCAGCTTGCTCCAGGTGTGGCCGTGCTGATAGGAAGGTCTCCACACAGACAAGCTGGGAAAGGAGCTTGGGTGATATGGGAACAAGGGCAAGAAAGAAAAGAACACAGATATCTCCTTGTTCATTTGTGTGTGTGCAGTTGTTAGAAGTTTATCAGGTAATTCCCTAGTTCTGTTCTGTGCCTCGAAATGCTCCGGGAACCAAAGCCAAAGGCAGCGGTTTGGGAGCTGGGCAGGCTGACACCTCTGGCAACCAGCTCCAGATCAGCAGGAGCAGATACAAGATACTCAGTTGCTGTTGGAGCTGATAGTGCCAGAGAAATATTTAGCACATAGGTGACACTTTTAATCTTTAAAGTACCTCATAAACATTGGCTAATCCCACAGCACGGTTCTTGGTTGGCAACCTGTCTGCCTTCATTGAGGAAAACAAGGCTGAGTGGCTGCGGGAAGTTGCGACACAACTTTGGCTCGAATTCCTTTTTTCTTGGGGGGTAGGAGGAGTGGGGAGAGGGTATGATTCAGGCTGCAAGGTGCACTGCAGCGTGTCCTGCTGCTTCTGGACAGCATGGCTTTCCCCTTCCAGCACTTCCCTGCTGGGAGAGGCAGAGCAATGTGGCACAAACAAAGCCGGCTGTAGGGCCGCAGAAGCTCCCCCCGTTTGTGTGCCAGAGCTGCTCTCTTCCCCTGCGTGTGGGAGGGATGCGGTGGGATCAGCCCCAGCTCGCAGACAGGGCTGTGCCGTGCTCCCCTCCAGGCTGCAGCCCTGCAGCACAAGTTTCTGATCCATGCAAGGTGAACAGGATAGGAAGTTTATCAGAGACCCCTGCAGTAATGGCGTGGGAGCAGCAGAAGAGACCCAGGAATTGCAAGATCAGCTTAGCAGGAGTTGGACTCGATGATCCTTGTGGGTCCCTTCCGACTCGGGATATTCTATGATTCTAACTCTACAGGTTTTCTTTCTGGAGTTGAAGGAGCATGGGGATGAGGAAGAGCAAACTGTTGAAGGTGGCTCAACCCCAGAGAATGTGATTTGAAAGGCAGGAGCCACGTGCGTGGATCCGCAGCTGGGTGGTTGCTGCTGGAGCAGGAGGAACTCGGAGCAGCGCAGAGCTCCGCAGGCTCTCAGGGGTAGCGTGACCAGCAATGACCAACAAGATAACTTCAGACGTCAGCAGTTTGTTTTCTAGGAGGCAGGTTGCTGCCAGCTTTTGAGTAACTTCTGAGAAGACGCCTAATGTAAGAGTGCACTTGTTTGCTGGCACGGCCGCAAGTCAGCCTTTGAGTCACTCGCTCCGTGATGGATGCTTGCTGGTGCCTGTGGAGTCAGACTGCCCACACTTCCCTTCCTCCTCAGCCCTGGAAGGTTTCTGGTTATCCAGGGCTGCCGGTAACTGCAGGAGATGCTGCGCTGGAGTCAGGCTGAGACTTCATTTTAGTAAGAATTACAGCCCAGGTTCCTGTAGGCTCTGGCCCACTCCATGGAGCTGTGATGTATGTGCTTATAAATTCACGTAGGTCGGAGTGGGGTCTTTCAGCGAGCTGCCGTGTGCACCTGTGATGCACTTTAGATCCCTACTTGATAAAAAGCAAATTATAAGTTAGAAGCTTAATTAAAAGTTGCTGGTGAAGTGCTCTGAAACCACTAACATAGCTTTGGAAAATGCGTCCTTCATTTCATGTCTGTGGAAAATATTCGCTGTGTCCTTACTGCAAGCCATCCCGGGGATGGGGCGGCAGCTGCGGGGTGCACCCAGCAGCAGCAGTGCCCGCCCTGACAGCGGGGTGGGGGTCGTTGTCTGCAGCGGTGCTTCGTTGGCTTTACCTTTTCAAATTGCCAGCCAGCAAGATCTAATAACTGTGTGGAAGTGTTACTTCTTCAATTAACTTCATTTAGAAGATAGCGATTTCCTTGGTCACTTGTCTTTCCCTCCTTCCCTCCCTTTGGCAGCAAAAATACTAAAACCCAAATTGATTCTGTACCTCCAAAATGTACTTATTTAGGGGCTTCAAGGTAGCCTACCCTCACAGCACTGTTTTGTTTTTCATCTTCCTGTGAAGGAGCGAGACCGCTTGTGTGGTGTCACACTTGTGCCCGTCTCAAAGGACGTCAGTGGCAAGAGTTGTGTTGTGCAGAGATTTGGTGTTGAGCACGTGTTATACGTGGGAACGATGCTGAGCTTCAAAATACGCTTTGAGTTCAGGGCAAGGGTGCAACTCCTGTCTTACGAACAGGTGAGGAGAGCTCTGGGGCAGCATTGCTAAGGATGGTTACTGTTAAGGTCTAGGGGCTGATGTTAATTTCTCTCCTGTGAATGAAATCGTGTAAGCTCTTTGACACTGATGGCTCCCAGTAAGAGGAAATAGGTGGTAGTGGGTTGTTTGCCAGCGATCCCTGCAAGGTAGCCGTGCTACACCTGGTATGGGGCTGTGTAGCAACCACAAGGACAGTGATTGACCAGGGTGGCTGGGGAGGCACGTACTGCAGCGATAAATGTCTCATAAAGGCAGTGGCCCGTGGCAGTATTTGCCCAAGCTGATGAGCCTTGCCCTTCGTTTTTCCAGAGCGCCTCAGATTATCCTCAGAACTTACTGTTGCATGACAAAGGCTGTGCTTGCACAGCTGGTGTGTGAGGAGCCCAGCTGCCAGGGCTGCCCCCAAAAAGCCCCGCTCTGTGCAGGGGCCGTTGGGGTGCCTGGGGCTGTGTCTGCCCATGGGGCAGGGGAGAGCTGCCCCGTGCGTCCCCAGCTGCTGAACTGGGGCTGCTGCTCAGCTGCTCCTCGCTGCTGCTCGGTCATGATTTATTTCAGTTAAGTTTCTTTCATCTCTAATGTATTGAATTTTCCATAGATAGTGCAGCCATAGGCTTGGAAACCTGGAGAGGGAAAGCTACTTACTGCTTCAGAGAGCTCCTAAATCCCTCAGCTTTTTAGTGTATTCATCTTGCCAATTTTGTGTTATCTTCATTTCCTCCCCCCTAAATGAGATGGAAGGAAATGTGCCGAAGAAGTGCCTCATCCCGACAGGCCGAATGGTTCTGGAGGTCAGCTCGCAGATAACTTCATTAACGTGGTAGCTCAGGGGAAATGTGCCTGGGGGTGGCTTTGAGTGACAGCACGGCAGCACGCTGCACAGTGGCTTTATCCAAAGTTAATGGAAACCTGAGCAGTTCCAGATGTTGTCAGCCATGGAAATAGTTCCTGCAGCTCATAAAGCTGCCGAGCCATTGCCTCCTTCCTGGGGGATCTTCGAGGTGGATGAAAACCCAGGTTATGGTCTGGGCTGAAGCTGCTGAGCAGCACCCCTGGATTCTTCAGGCTTGAATGGAGAAAGAAAGCAGTGGAACACTGCCCTGCTTCTGGTGCTGGGGCAGCAGCGTGGGATCTCGGACAGTTACACCTGGGCCAGCAGCAGTGTGAGTGCAGTGTCTCTGGGCTGCGTGCAGATTTCTGGGTCGTGTTGAGATGCTTGTTTGGAGAGAGATGGAAGTGATGGTACTGGGCAGATGGAGTTTTGTCTTGCTCCAAATATTTTGGCTTAAATCTTAAAGCTTCATAAATAAGACAGCACTTCTCAATAAACCTGTTCTTCCTCATTTGCTTGTTGGTTAAAATGCTTTCCTTTCCCAAGTCTCTTTAAGCAAAATGCTGTTGTGTGATTTTGATCTCCTACAAGGAGAAAAACTGAATTTCTTCTCTTGAACAGCTTCCCTTGGTGTCCTGCTCTCCTGAGAAGAGCAGACCTACACCTGGGGCAGATGGGTGGTTGTGGTGGCTGCTCCAGCCCGCAGCCTGCCTGCAGCTGGTGAGCTGCCCCCGAGGTGAGCACGGTGCCGGCAGGGACAGAGGGGAGCTGGGAGATGGCGCTGATGGGGGCAGCAGGGTGAGCCAGCTCCTTGGGGCCACGGCTTCATCTTGTGCCAGCGCCCCAGTCGCTGTGCTACGGGCTAACAAGGGAGGGGATGCTCTGCCTCCCCTGTTGGAACTGGGGTGCTGTGTAGGAAGGAACGTAAGATTGGTATCATCAAAGGCTGAAAGCAAGAGGGAACATGATTTTGTAGCCTAGTGATGAGGGAACTCCCCTGGGAGGGGATAGGCATCGGTTTCCATCTGTGCTCCAGGGACTGTTTATGTATTTTGTGTTGAGAATTGTTGGCTTCTCAGTAAGACTGCAGCTCTGGATGTGCTTTATCCAACAAGTTTCTGAGGAATAATTTGGGAGTGAGGTTGGACAGCTAACTGTTCTTCGCCGCTGTGCTTGGTTGGTCTGTTTCACCTATTGCTCTCAGGACAGGGACTTGGGTTGCTTACAGGGATTGCAAGCAGTTGAGTTGCTGTAGCTTCATGTACTAACACATCTCACCTGCAGTCAGTAACCAGCCACAGGAGCACTGCCAGCCTTCTGCAAGGAAAGTACCTGTTAGCCTGGCCTCCTTCAGATGGCTGGAGCTTGGGGGTGGCCAGGAGCCAGCCAGCTTTTTCCAGAAGATGCAGTGGTTACCAGAAGCCAATCTCAGGATCGAGAAGCTTCTCTTCGCTTCTAACTCAATTCTTAGGCATCTAAATTGCTTGATGAAAGAGAGAGTGGTGAAAAACTGTCAGGTTAGGAAACATGGCTTCCAGTAACGCTTAAACCACAGGAGGTTATCAGAATCTTGGGGGTGGGGGGGAATCCTGTTACGTATTTACTGGTGAAGAAACCAAAAGGTGAGGCTCAGTTCACAAGAGAGAACATCTTTTCACTTTTTCAGCCACTGGTTTGGAAAAGGTAGGAAGAGGGAAGCGGGGCGATCTCTCGGTGAGGGGCACAAAGCCGACCGCTCGCTATCAGGAACAGGAGCTCCAAGGGCGTGGGTGCCTGAGACAAGCCTCGTCCTGCTCCGTTCTCTGTAGATAAAAGACACAAAGAGCGTTCAGCGGTAACCTGCAGTGATTTAGAAGTTTTTGGTAAGGTAATGAACCTTTTCTGCTCAGTTGGTGAGGCACGCTCAGTGACTCGTTGTGCTCACGGTGAGCGAGCTGTCTGGGCCCAGCAGTGAGGGGCACGCCGGCTGCTCTGCCCCTTGCTTCCCATAGCCAGATGGCTCTGATGAAGTGGGATCCCTGCAGGTGTTTTATAACTGGGCAGTAGCTGGCTGTTGGGCAGGGAGGGTGTTTCATTTGGTCGTGTTTTCTTCTGTGCAGGGAGTGATGCTCTAATAGCAAACACCAACAGGAAGGCTGTATCAGCTCCTGCAAAAGAGGAAGGGTCTGAGCTTTATATAACCAAACCTGTTGGCTCAAAGGCTTTTCAGAAACAAATTTGGTGACTGTGCTAGGGGCTAATTACAGCAATACATATGCTGGCATTCTGTAGTGAATCGGAGTATCTTTGGATCTGTCCATATGCTCCTTGTTGCATTGCTTTCCAACAGACCTGCCTGCAGTTGAGGGGGGGGGGGTGGCATGGGAGGGGTTCCAGCCTGCCTTCCAGTTGGGGATCTTGGTGCCTGTCTGTCAGACTTCCTGCAGGGTCCTGATGCAGAGAGCTTGGCCTCTGTAAGGCAGGGATCTGCTGGCATGCTGTCACAGTGTGTAAAATGCCATAGGATCATGAAGTCAAGTTGGAATGGCTAACTTACAAGCTCTTTATGTAACCCCCTTTACATAAACCCCTTTGTTAATTAGTACTTTGCTTAAATAGCCACTGAATAAATGCTGATCTGTAACTGTGTATCTGCACTCCTTGAGTTATAGCTATGGGAGCCTAGGAAAGCACACGTGTGATGCAGTTTTCTGTCTTCCATCTAGGCTTGCATCATTTCTTTTTCTTCTCCTAGGTGAATAGTCACAGTGCTCAGTAAGCACCTCCAGCGCTTTGAGGCAGGGAATTTCTTCTCATGGTGCTTGAAGAAGTGTGTGAGTTCACCACCATGGTGCACATGTCTTCAGACACAGTAAGAATGGGACAGAACTGAAAAACCTGCCTCGGATATTATCTACTTGGTGATTCAGTGGCTGTAGTGTGCAGACTTCCCACAGCTGGGGAGGTTTAGCTCTTGCTTTATGCTTTTTCTGACTCTTACCTGGTTTTGTGCTGCAGCTGATGAAAGCAATTGATGCTGTTCATCCTCCTTTCTCCACACCTCTGCATTGATGTACAGCTGAAGCAGGGATGAGTAATGCTTTTTGAAGGAGTGCTACTCTAACCTTTATGCTGGATACATTTTAGTCTCTAGATTTTCCATTGCGTTGCAGTGACTGTACATTCCTATCAAATGATTCATTTGATTAACATAAGTTTTCTATGAACCAAAATATCTCTTCAGGCCCTGTGAGCAAATGGGATCTTGAGCACAAACGCCGAGGCATCGCTGAGAGGTGTGTGTGTTTTCCAGAGCTGCATGCGCACAGGTTGGAGCGCAGCGCTGTCCTTTCTCCTCTCACCAAGTGTGCTGAGTTCCCTCACATTCCACTGAAGTGACGTTGGGAAAGTTTTTTTCTCTCTTCTTTCCCAGAGGGACTCGGCAGAGCTATTTACTCTCAGCTAGCCAGCTTCCCTGGGACAGAGGGAAGCCATGCAGCGAGGTGAGTGATGGGGGAAGGATGAGCAGAGGGGGACACTGCAGGCTGTGCTGCTGGGTCCCCGTTTGTGAGCTCTGCCATCACCGAGCCCCCGGGCACTTGGCTGCTACAGCTGCTGTCAGTGCTCTGGATGGGTTTTTGTGGGCTGCACCAAGCACCCGGGCTGGCTTTACCTAAAGCTGAGGCACCGTGCTCGGTTCTGTGCTGCTGTGTGTGTCTGTGGTCCTGCCGGTGGGAAGGCCTGGCTCTCAGCACGCCTGCAGTGCCTTTAGGAGGTGCACGTGCTGGCCTTACCCAGTTATGGTTATCTCAGATGTCACTGTTGTTTATTCCTGAAGACTCTACCATATTTCATAACCAGGGAGAAGTTCTTGCTTCCCCTGGGGCAGCTGTTACATCTAAGGAATTTTTGATAGATACTGGAATAGAAACTCCATTTTCATTTTGTACCTGATTTGTAGAAATTCATACTGATGTCTCTGCAGAAACGATCTTCAGCCACAGGTTCTCTGCAGAACACACCATAAACCTCAGTGGCTGTGCCAGCTTTGCTCTGCTCTTCCTTCTCCCCACGGCCCCAGCTCCAACGGGGCTGGGCATGGCGAGCAGGGGGTGCTGCCCTGGTCGAGGTGCGGCTGCAGCTCCGTGCTCTGCTGCCTGCATGAGGAAGTCAGAGCCTTTCTGTGCCCACAGGAAATGCTGTTAAGGTGCCTTTCATGCAGGGACAGCAACATAGGTGTTCTTGTCAGATTTGGAAGTGGTTAGCTTATGCTAACAGATCTGGTTTGTGCTCTGAAGCAGAAGCTGAGTGAAGCTGGCTGCATGCACGGGTCGCACTTGCATTCTGCAGCAGGAGGGTTGCACATTTTGCTTGGGAAAAGGGTTCTTCAGTTTTTCACAGCTGCTGCTGAATCCCGTTTGCCTTGGGTGGAACCTTTCCATGCTTTTAGCCCTTTTCACAGTGAGAGTAACCCCTTGGAAATGACACTTCTCTAAATGTTGGGCCTCTGAAAGAAAACCAAATGTGAGTGACTTGATCGTGAAGGGGAAGTTGTGCTTTTGCTGAGTGGCACAGTTCAAAAATCCCTTGGTAGCATGCTCTTCCATCCACCTTGTGGGTAGCTTTTTAGGGGGGGAAGCCTATGTGCAAAGAGGGCTTCCTGGAAAGCCCCCAGCACACAACGAGCTGCAGGAGCAGCAATCGCTCGCGCATGTGGGTTGATTGATGCAAGCGTGCACGAAGGAGGTTGCTAAGAGCAGGTTGGCTTCCTCGCCCGTGTGTTCCATTGGAATATACGGAAACGAGGTGAAAAGAAATGTTTAGGCACACACCACGTTCTCCTCTTTCTGGTAGCTGATATCTTCCTGTGTTCTGCTGCTAGGCTGAGTGGTGCTGGGTCTGCACTGAAATAAGCCAAAGGTCTGTTTTAGTGCCATTATTTGATCTGAGCTGGTTGGGATTTTGATGTGTGGTTTTAAATTTACTTGGACGTGTCTAAAGGATAAGAGATTAGTCTGTGTGGAAATAAATTTGTTGGGATTTGTGAGGGTTGGGGTTAGGAGGGGAGGGCTGGGGGGAGGGAGGGACAATATGTGGCCTTGAAGGCTGCTCGCTGCCCTGTGTGCTTCTCGTCATCTTTTTTCTCTTCCCGAGAAGAGAGATTACAGTTGAAATGCAAACTCTGGGTTATCTGGCTTCTGGCACCGAGGCCAGTTTGTTGGTGTTACCGGTCTTGCAGCTCTTTTTTTTTTTTTCCATCTGCGTTCAAAGAGAGAGAAAATGGTGAGCCTTGCAGGACAGTGGCTCTGTTTTTTGCTGGTATAGTTTAAATTGATAGAAATCTCATTTATCTGCTTCTGGTAATATACGTCCCTGGAGAGCAAGGTCATCACAAATGATACAAATGAATGAATAGAGGAGATCGGAAATGTGATCTGAAATTCCTGCAGGCTCGCTCATCTTGCACCCTCCGTGTGTCAAGGGAGACTGCATTTACGTCACTGTGCCTTACATAAGGATCTATAATGTGATAGCTTCTGAGGTTGTGTGGGTCTTGGGAGGCTCTTGTTTAATTGGTTCAGCATGTGCTCAGCAGAGAGCTACATAGCACTTCTGTATGACTTTGCAGCTGCATGGAAAGGTTTTGTATCATGGAACCTTTATGCAGCTCTGGATTCCTTTTGTCTTTCATGCCATAATTCTGGTGATGCTGCAGCTGTTTCAGAGTTCTTGCTGAAAACGCTAAGCAGTGGAAGAACTCAGTTAACCTGTAAGTTAGCTACCGAGGCCGAGTAGTCAATATTTGGATGAAAGGTTGATATTGAATGTGAACGAGCAAGGTACTGTGCCTGGATTGCAGCACTGCTTCCACGCTTTCTTGTCTGGCTGCCATAAATCTGTCTTGCTCGAGCTCGTTAAGTTGCTTGTTAAATCAGCTTCCTACCTTTTCCGATGGCACACGTCACAAACAAGGATGCATTTTGTAATGGCGTTGGGCAGAGTGCCTCTCTCCCAACAGACAGGTACGTGGTAAGGAGTCGGTGTGCGGCTCTGCTTGGCTGTGGTGTGGCCTTGGGAGCCCAGATCCACCTCTGCTGGGTGAAGGCAAAAGTTCAATGTTTGCTTATGGGTGGGGGGTGGCTTTTTTTGGGAGTTAAATCTTTCCAAGTGGGTTTGAGCAATGGGAGGGTGTGGTGGAAGTGCCCCATTACCTGCTGCTCTCGGTTCTGAACATGCTCAGAGCGGCTCGTGGCCGCTCAGCGGGCAGCGCTGCTCCTGACATTTATGTAGAGGTCTTGTGATGCTCCAGGTTTAGAAAGCAAGCAGCTTGTTTTACTGGACGTGTCATCTGATCCCCATACAGTGTGAGCTCCTCACTGGAATCCCCTTGGAGCATGCGGGGCCGATGGGACGAGTGCTCTCCAGCCCTGGGCTCAGGGGCTGGGCAGCATGCAGAGCGTCTTGTATTTGGGGTAGTGCTTCCCAGATCCCCAGGATGTGTGCAAAGTAGGGTAACTGCTGGTTGGGTGCTTCTGCCTAATGCCATCGCTATCCCAAAATCTGTGTAGCTGACCTCCGGTCTCCATTTACAGCATCATGGGCAAAACCAGAAGCAGTGTGTCCTGAGCCCTCCAGCATCCCCTCCGCTGCGTGCGGGGCCTTCTGCACTTCCAGCAGGGCACTGTTACCTGGGGCAGTGGCAGAAGCCCTCCATGTGGGCACAGATGTGAAACTGGATCCTAAAACCCACTCCTTCTGCCTGCTGAAAGCCTGGGGAGAGGCTTGCTTTCTCCCTTGGATCCCCCAGTGACACAGGCCTTTGGAGTGCATTGTGAGAGGGACAAACAGGCGAGCTCTGTTTGGTGGTCTCTGCTCACACAAGGCAGCAGGACAGACTGAGATCTTTGTTTGAATGAAGCAGTGCTCATGGTGATCTGTTCCATATATAGTACTTTTCTGTGCTGCCATTTTCAGTTAGATTTTTTTTTTTAAAAAAAAAAAAGATCTTTTAAGGAAAATCAAATCCTGACTTGGCAGCCTATCCATCTAATCTCTGGTAAATGCAGATGTGCATCTTGGAACAATTTACTCCTGGTTGTGTGTAGGGCTACCAGAGTGACTGTTTATTCCCACATATGGAGCACGGTTTCAGTAGGTAATTTAAACAAATGGAGTGCCACTTCCAATTTTTCAGGCTTCCAGCCTATGAGCCAAAACTGTTCTCCTGGCTCCAGCTCGCCCACCCTGGCCGTGCCAGCTCCCACCCGGCCTGCTGAGCTGCAGGGAGCCCTCTGTACCCCCTGCTTCCACGGGGCAGAACCCTTTGGCCAGGAGGTGCCTGGGCTTTGCTGTGTGCTGAGACATGGGTGTGGGCTCAGCTGCACAGAGCAGTGCTGTGCTGCGTGGGGAGCAGAGCAAATGCACGGGGGAAGCCCTGTGCCGTGGGCTTGCAGCACAAACTGGCTCTGTGCTGCTGGAGCTGGAGGCTGTGCCAGCTTCTAACGACGCCTCCCGTGTCTTTGTCATGGTTTGAGTTTGTTTTGAAGCAGGAGTTTGGCTGTGTGAGGGTATTCACAAATGCCATCTCATGCAAGGGTTTGCTCTGCAGAGTCGGGTCTGGTGCTTCTGGTTGGCGCCGGGCGCTGTCGAACAGAACGGTTTCCTGGGGAGGCCCCTGAGGAAGGCTGCTGTGATAACAGAAGGGCTGCAGTAGCTGTGCGGTGTGGGGACAGCAAGAATTTGTGGGACGTGCATATTCCTCTGGGTTTTGTGGCCGTTGGACTCAACGGAGCTCTTAAAAGGAATCATCTGAAGTAAACGTGCCTGCGTGGTTCCTTTGCGTTAGGCTAAGAACTCGATAATTTACACATATTTGACTAAGAGAGGTTGATGGTTTTTCTTCCTAATGCTGACTTGGAGAGGATGAGAGGTAACCAAATTTTTGGTGGAATGCGATCAGCCAGCCCCATCCCTCGTTTCCTGGTTGGGCCGATGGGGAGGAGCGGCAGCGTCCGACGGTGGGAGCACAGGGAGCGCAGAGCTGCCTTGGGAAGCAGGCAGAGCATCACCTGCTCCTCTGCTTGCACAGTGAGTGGGGAGGGAACCTCAAAGAGTGGACGCTCAGAAGCTCAGGTTTGAAGTGCAGAACTGCTGATGCCATGTTTACAGTTGGAGCTGTTAATTACATCGCTGCTTTGCTTACAGAATGAGCTATCCTGGTACACAGCTCTGGCTCTTGCTGCTGTGTGCGTTTTGCTGTCCTGCAGGGTCTGGGATAACTGCACCGATTCAACAGCTCCCCCGGTTTGTTCTTGTGAAAGTAAATATTTTCATTTTACTGAAAGAAAAATCAACCTGTTGTCAACTTGGTGGTGCAGTTAATGCTTGTGTTTGTTGTAAGGAATACAAAATAAAGCAAAAGGGGAAAACTGCTCTAATTTGTAGACTGTTAATTCATGGATGGGGAAGACACTTTACAGAGACACAGGGGCACTAAGCTCCTTCCCCAGAGAGGCACAGACACAGCTCGGACACTCGTGCACGTTGTCAGTCTGTCCGTTCTGTACTGCTGTGATGCTCGGTGGTTCCTCCAGCTCCCTCCTGTCTGTGCCTCGTGTAGCTGGAGGCTCAAACACTGCCAACTCAGGCTTGCAAAGCTGTGCGTTGCAGACTTGTTTTAAGACTCCCCCAAAGGGATCTGGAGATTGGCTTTATTTGTTTGGTTTTTGTTTTCTTGCAGTTTCTGCAAGTATAAAAGAGGCTTTGTCCCCTGTCGGGCCCTGAATCTCCCATGCACAAGGGGAGGCATTGAGCAAGTTCCAGGCTGCGGCTTTGCGTCCACGTGCCCCTGCTGCATTTACCTGTATTTAGTGCCTGTCTCTGACTCAGTGTTTACTCTTCAGTATTTAAACATTCCCTAGAAATTAAATCTTTTAAGAACATTATTTTTCACACCAAGTGCCTGCAGAAGCCCAGTTGTGCAATGCCTGTGCTCGTGCATTGGCTGCTGCCTCCCTCCCTCAGAACATGATGTGCGGTGGCAAAGCAGCAGCTCCAGCTCCCCGGTTTCGATATGACTCTCTGAAGTCTGCTTTCGAAACAGCAGTGTCTCCCGGCTCTAAAAATACTCAATTGTCCCTTGTTTTAATGTTTGTTAGACTTGCAGTTGTTTGGCGTGCCAGCAAGGATGGTGTTGGTGCAGAAATCCCTCTCAAAATCCTGGTTGCTGCAGGTCTTGAGCTTTTCCAGCCAAAGCTGCTGGATTGCTGGAACAGAACAGCACGAGTGGTTTGCATCAGTTGAGCTGCAGGGATAAGACCACGACGTTCGTTTCCACTTTTCTGGCCCGTTACCAAGTGCTATCAGCAGCCTGGGACTGATGGAAGCAGTAGGCTGCTGGCATGCCTGTCCTGTCCCTGTCCTGTCCCTGCTGAAGGAGCTCCCCATGTTCACACATCCAGGCAGAGCCTGACCACAGGAGCCGGCCCCCGGCCGCTGGCACAGCTTGCTTCTCCCATCTCAGAGTGTGGGCAATGATGGGGCCTTGCATTGCCCCTTTCAAGATCCGATACAGGCAGCACAGAGCAAGCTGAGGGGGTGTGGAAAGCTGCTGCAGAGCACAAATTTCTCCTTGGATGGGTCCATGTGGCCGTTTCCATCTGGCTTGTGTTGCCCCTCAAAACCCCGCAGCGAAGCTGCTTCCCTGGGAGGCTGTTGCTGTGCCGTGTTTGGGCGGTGAAGTTATGCTCTGAGCTCCTCAGAGCGTTATCTGTGGGTTTAAACCATTTCTCCTGATAAGGGAAATCAGATCCTGTTGTTAGGAGTGGCTTGTAGGCTTCTCTGGTGGGGTAATTCGGCTCTGTACCGAGGTGGAAGGTGATTCTGTAAGGGCTTCTGTGCAGCCGTGGCTGTGAAAGGATCTTCAGTCAAGCTTGCGTTGTTATGAAATAAGTTTAAATTTTAAACTACTGTGTTCCTACAACAAACAAACAAACCCACACCTGTTTGAAGCTTTTAGGGGGAGAGGCCATGTTCCAGAAGCTGCAGGAAGCAGGTACCTGGTGCCTTCGGACATCCCTAGCAGCTTCCAGGGGATCACTGCCAAAGTCTCCCTGTGCCCAGCAGGCTGTTGGCTTCTCCTGGGTGAGAGTGAGGACATCTCTTGCCCTCTCACCGGTTGGTGGAAATACCACTGCAGAAAAAAATTATTTAAAGCCAAACTTGATGATGGAACAGAAGTTGTCAGCCAGGCTCTCCCTTTGGGCTGTGACAGCCCCCGCTGAGGGCTGAAGGCAGCCCTGGGCTCTGCCAGGCAGCAGAGCATGGAGGAGCCCCGGGGATGTGCTGGCTGCAGACGTGAGCTGAGCTGCTCCTCTCCCGCCTCTCTGCTGCTTGGGTCGTTTTTCGTCTTGGTAGTTTGGGAATTCACCAGTTCTGGTTGCTCATCTGGCTGTTGCCAATGTTTTTCACATAGAAAAGGGCTGCTCCTGGAGCGAGCATTTCTACGGGCAGGAGCAGCAGCATGAACTGCAGCAGGCACTGAACGAATCCCGACGGTGCAGGCAGCGCCTCGCAGAGCTGGGGGCTGTCATCGCCCGTGCTGAGGGCAGCGCATGTGTGTGCTTAGAGCATCATCCTCCTGGGGCTGGCATCTTGGGCTGTGCTGGAGGGATGGTGGGCTCGGTGCTGAGCCCTGAGAAAGTGCAGTTTGCATCTTGTGACAGGGCCACTGCTTATTTGTTCCCATAGAAACTGCCATCTAATCATGGCAAGCTGCACGAAGGCTGCTGCTGGAAATGCGGTCTCTAAAAATTTCTGAATACATCATCTAGATCTGGCGTGTGCTTTGCTTCATCCTTCACTTTCCTGTCAAAGTCTTGGTCCCTCCCCACTCAGCGCACTTGAGATCCAGTAACATGGATGTGTTTGGCACCTTTAATCACAACTGCAATAGTATTGCCTTCTGCTTGTGGTCCTAACTCGGCTGGGTGGGGAGAAGGGGCTCTTTGCACGTAGAGAACTGGCAGGAGGTTATGGCACCCTGCACTGTCTCCTGCCCTGCTCGTAGCAGCGATGCCAGGCACTGGGCTCTGCAGCTCCCCGGTGTGCATCGTGCTCTGCTCCCAGCAGGCTGCTGTTCTGCACTTGGTGCCTCTGAAATAGTTACCTGCTGATTAACCACATGCAAAACCTTGTCTTGCTGATGGTTAACAGCTGCGTCGCGACTTTGTTTATCAGGTGAGATTTCCCATAACTCTGGTTTCAGAGTATTTCTGGTTGTGTAGCAGCCTTCATAGGTTGTGTTTAGGGGGCAAAGCCAACGATTGCCAGGGATCGCCTTGCCCTGTCCCTGGCACGGTCTCTGTGTGACCACATGAACACAGCCCTGAGCCCCTGCTGAGGGCCCCGAGAAGTGCTGGTAGTTCAGTGCTTTGCACAGGTTCCTGCTGTCTGGCAGTCTTTAAGTCGTAGTGTTATCGTCGTAATTCCCTTTTATGCAGGCGCGTGCTGTAGCTCTAGCTATTGCTCTTGGTTTATTTTGAATACCTAAGAAGATTCCCTTCCCTATAAGAATCAAACATAGCCTAGCACTCGCACAGATACACTCCTCAGCCTGCGTGTCTGCGTTCCAGAGCCCGGAATGCCGTATTCCCAAATGGACCTGATGGCGTGTGAAGGGGAATAGTGATTCATTCTGTCTCATCTGCTGCCACTTCAGGTTTTCTCTGATCCTGTTCTGATCCCAATGTGATATAGGATGCTCTTGCAGCCTGCTCTCCTCACTCGGAGCTCTTCCACTCGTGCATGGGGCTGCACGTGATGCAGCTCCACGAGGTGCTGGTGGCTGCAGGCAGGTGGGAGGGATGGTGACAGGGAGGGACAGGTCCCCCAGGAGGCTGTGCAGGAGGGAGCCAAGGCATCCGTGCTTCCTGTCTTCCAAAAGTCCTCTGCTTTAACCCTTCAGGAGCCTCAGGAAATACAGGGGAAGGCTGTGTGGAAGCTGGCTTTCCTGCTGGCAGCTTACGGCACTCCGGTGGCAGAACTTCCTGAGTTGCACGGAGAGGTGCTGAGCCCAGCCAGAGCTGCTCTCGGTGTGTGCACGCTGCTCGGGTCTGTAGAAGCAGCTGCTGTCGGTGAGAGGCTGCTGGCAGCACGTGAGCTGGGCTGAGGCGTGCTGCTGTCCTGCTGGAGACCTTTGGACCCGAGCGGTGATCTTGGCAACGTAAGTGCAGCTTCAGTATACCCAAAAGCAAACGTTCAGCAAGTTTCTGAGCATTTCACTTCATGCACGCTGCCAAGTAAATTTCATTGTTTGAACTTCTAAGAAACCTCTTGCATTCGAATTTGAGTCTCCTTTTAAGCTGTGTACCTGAAATTTACTGTTTTTCCTTATTTCTGTGTTTAGATCATCACTGAGGTAGACCAAAATGACAAATCCAGGCTACTTTTCAATACAACTTTTAAAACCTGCCT
Source organism: Penelope pileata (assembly GCA_013396635.1). Classification (NCBI taxonomy): domain Eukaryota; kingdom Metazoa; phylum Chordata; class Aves; order Galliformes; family Cracidae; genus Penelope; species Penelope pileata. The sequence goes on along the minus strand of WBMW01006476.1, from coordinate 55,133 downwards.
GCTCCAACATCCTAGCAGTGCCCGAGAAGTGAACGACTCCTGTTGGAATTTGAGACAGGCCATTCCCTAAAAGCATGGGAGGAGGTTCTGTGGCTTTTCCTTCTCCACCTTCTCTCAAGCCAGGCTGAGCCCTGCAGCCTGCATGGCTTTAGTTCTGCAGCAGGCGACCGGTGGCTGCTGCTGCACAGCATTCTTGATGTGCAGCCTGCTGTGACAGATTTCTTCCTGCATGCGACTACATTTCCAAAACTGTGCTGCTAAGCAGCTCTGAGAGCCCAGCGTTGCTCTCATGTAGTGTCGGTGAGTAACAGTCCTGTGTTATTTCCTCCAGCTCTGCTGAGTGCAGGCAGGAGCATTAGCAATACAAGGCACACGCTAATTACAGCCAGGGAGCGTGCAGCAGGTCTGGGCTCCGGCTCCAGCCCGAGCTGTGTGTGTTGGTGTGGAGCTGCTTCAGCCATCGCTTGGTTCTGGGCAAAGCAGCAAGAAATGGATTGTAACAAGAGTTTGCACTCCTGCTTCTGCAAGATGCTCATTCTTCAATGTGATGAGTATTAATAAAACTTCACTGATTGGACGCTGCAGTGCTTTTTATTTTTAGCAGTATTGGCTGTACAGCAGCCACTTCCAATTGGAAAATGGCAATCTCAAAAGATGTTACGAATCCAATGTCTGAACGGTAGTCAGTCGGGTTCTACTGAAACCAGGTGGAATGCTATGGACAAAGGGCTGTGAGCTGTTGGTGGGCTCAGCGGTGGTTTTGTTGCGTGTTGGGGCTGCAGGGCAGCCTTGGGGCTGAGCAGCTGTCAGTGCTCCCATTGCTGGGCTGGGTGGGGGAGGCTGCGAAACGGGGTGAGGTGGGGGGGGAAAGTAGACCTGAAAGGTGTTCACGTGAAATAGTCCAAAAGAAGTTCATTGCTTTAATCATAGATGATCCAGTGTGTTTCTCCCTATGGATTTTATTTTCTTGATCAGTCACTGAGGTTTTCAGAGAGGTTGTGCAGCAGGGGCAGCTTAGAGCTCTGCACTGAAGCCAGGCGGTCCCAGCGCCTGTCTGCAGCTCTCGGGGTGAGATCCCTGCAAGCCATGGAGTCCCCAGCTCTCAGCAGCAAGCTTCTTGATGTGCTCACAGCCAGCCTAATTCTCCTGACACTGTTCCAGCCTGCTGTACGGCATTGGATGTCGCTGGGGAGTCTTACGCACGTCACCGCCGCTATAAATGAGTTGGCTGCAGTCTCCTCCCCTGTGCTGTCTCTGCGAATAACAGAGCTGTGCTGAGCCCGCTGTGGCTGTGCCCTCCCGGGCTGAGATGCTTTGGTCCCACCTGGTTGCAGGTGGGCACTTCCAGCAGTCCTGAGCTGTAGTGCAGCACCGGTATTTCTTCAGGTTGTTAAAAGGTGTGAAATGCAAGAAAGCCTCATGGACCTGTGAGGATGCTAAAACCTTCACAAATGACAATGTGAAATGCTTCAGTGGAGTCTCAGTCTTCCAAGCAGCCCTCGGGCAGCTGCTGCAGAGCCCAGCACTGACGTGTTCTGCTGAAGCTCTGCTGGAGGCCGTGTGCTGGGCACGGGGCTGAGCTCTGCTTGCGAAAGGCATCGCTGCTGCCTTCCCTCCTGCTCCTGCCTGCTCCGTCTCCAGGCAACGTGCCCTCCCGCAGGATCCCTGTCCCTGTGACGTCCCCGCTGCTCTCCCCCTCCTGCCTCTCCCCCTCTCCTTTTTCCATCGCTGCTGAGGTGCGGAGCTGAACGCATGCAACTGCTTTTTGTTTCCCTCCTACGTGCAGTGTGATGTGCACTTCTCTCCACGTGTGGGAAATGCAGCAGATAAAGACAAGACCATCCTATGTTGTCATCTGATTTTCCCAGGCCTTCCCTCCCTTCTCCTTGATTTAAATTGAGGTTAGGCCGTGTCCTGACAGCCAGTGGTACACGGACATGACCCAGCTGTGCTTGTTTGTAAGGAGCCAGAAGTTCAGCTGTGTAATTCCTTTGTGAAGACGTGTTAAGAACACAGCCTGAATGTAGAGCCTTCAAATAAAGGATAACCTCTACGGAGAGGGGACCATGGTGGGCAAGCTTCCTCCCAGATGTGCATTAATTTCTTGGCTTCTCCCACGTGCAGGCAGTAGCAGGCATCCCTGTGGGCCTGTCCCCAAGTGCTGTGCTGCTGTCTGCGTGTCACGGCGCTGGGATCCGAGCCATGGCTGCAGAGCAGTCCTGCTCCCTGCACCAGGCTCTGCTTTCTCCCATTGACAAGTTAACCAGTCTAAACGGATTTGAATGTGCCTCCAGTAGGTTCTGCAACAGCTTAACCAAGCTCATTCAAAACCTGGTTTTAATTAACAAGTGCAATCTTTGCGCATTAAGTGCCGAGATTGCTTTTAATTTGCATAGAACCCACGGAGGTAGCTGTGCAGATTGTCAGCAGATCGCAGGGCTGAGCGTCTGAGTGCTCCTTGCTTTTGCTCCAGCAAACACACACGGTGCTGCATTGCCTCCGTAGATCCCACTGTAATTAATGGAGGGCTGCTAACACTGCGAGCAAAAGCTGCTTTCCCATTAAACATCTGTCTGATGTGTGTTACACCTGCAGCCGGGGTTAGATCTGACCAGATAGTGGCCTGATTTGCAACTTAATCTTTGCGAACTGATTAAAGCCCGTTCTGGTTTGGGAGATCTCAGTTTCTGCAGTAGGAAGATTCTCGTTAGATCAAATGCGGCGAGCAGAAAGGAGCTGCAGGGAAGGCAGGGAAGCGCTGGCCTGGGGGCAGTGGAGGTGGGCAGAGGGCCCTCCTTAGCTCCTGCTGAGCCTCGTTCCCTCAGGCTGAAGTTAACTGGATATTGGTTCATAAATATTCTGCCTTTATAGTGGAGCTCTGAAATTCAGCTAAGCCATGCTGGCATTCAGGTTTTCAGGCTGGCCACCTGTGAAACATCGCGTAATAATCCTGTGCAATCTGGAAGCTGATGGGGCAGTTCTTTCTCTTCCCAAGCCTTGCACTTTCAGTCTGAGATGGCGTGCCTGTGTTGCAAGCTGAAGAACTTGCAGCTCCACCTCTGCTTTGCTGTAGAAGGTTCTTCACGTACTGAAGCGGCTCGTTCCTCTGATCAGTGTCTCCGGCTCCTTCTCTTTCTGTGGGCTCTGAACATCCATAGCGCTGCTCAGCAGGCCCGCGATGCAGTTGGTATCAGTGTGCTCAGCAGCCAGTGAAGGCAACTTGGAATCTGTTTCCTGCTGTTACCCAAAGTGATGAAATAATTAGGAAAAGCTCTCCAGCAGCGCGCTGCTGCTGACCTGGGATGCAAGGTAACTGTGACGAGCGAAGGAGAATGCAATTACTGGAGGCCAGTGTTAGCAAGGCAGCCAACCCTGCCTGTTGCTTGCAGAACGTTTTCTGGCTTACTGTGAGCTGCAGGAGTATACCTGTCACCCTTTTATCTTTCAGAACAGGGAGGAAAAGGGATTTGCGTTTGGGGTTAGGTCTCTGTTCGACGCTGAGGCTGTGAAGCAGCGCGGGTTGGATGGAGCAGACACACAGCTCCTGTATGCATTCTATAGCTTCTGTTTCAAAAGAGAAGCTGCAACAGCTGGCATAAAGTTAATGTTAGGTAGGAGGAGGAATTGGCGTTGGGCTCGGTGTGGCTGACGGCTGGACTCCCCAAGGGCACAGTGGGTGAGATTCCTCTGGCTGCGATGGTTCCAGCAGCGTTTGTAGGCTGCTGTGTGTGCTCCCAAATGATGAGGTTTCTGTGCTGGGGTTTAGGCAGAATACCGGGCTGGAGATGTGTTTTTCTGCCTCTGTCATTGAAATCCCAGTCCTGTTCCCCTGGGAACAAGGAAAGGTCATAGCAGAGTACAGCGTTCGCACAACTGGGGCATTAACGCTGCAGCAGACCAAGAGGATTTGGGCGTATTGACTTTTCTCAAAACACCGGCAGTGTTTTCTTCACCTTGTGCAAGGTACAAGTCACTGCATTGATTCTGAAGAGGGATGTGGACGAGGTGATAACTTCCTTCCTGAGCAAATGCAACTTCTCTAGACACATTTTGCTCCACAGTTTCCTGCTTTCAGTTGCTGCCAATATTTGCATTTATGCCACCTCCAGAAGCCGCCGATTCTGCTGCAGAGTGGCCTACTTTTATCTGCAGCACCACGTTTGGTTCGGCTGATTCTGCTGGTTAGCTAATCCTGAGGTGCAGGTGCCTCTTTTGCCCATGAGCTTGTCCAGAGAAGTTTTTCTGGCTTGATGATGAGCGTGCTGTTGTCCACCCGTGTAGCCCGTCAGCTGGGAGTGCCCTGTGCCACGGCTGATGGAGGGGCCGGGTTGCATGGACGTGTCCATCTGCAGCAGAACGCTCCTGGGCAGTGTTCGTGGAGGGTTTTCCAGGAGGAATTTGGAGCAGAGGGACTGCTCTGAACAATTCTAGGAAATGTGTTTTTCCTAAGCATGCTGTATTTTTTTCTCAGCGCAGTCAGTTTGTCAGTGCCATCTGTTGGCTGTTGTTACTTGGAGGAGACCGGTTGCCGACTTACCCTAACATTTCCAGCCACCATCATTGTTTATAACTGATGAGATCGATCATATGGTCACATCGTGAGAAGAGCGCACTGTAGAAACAACTGAGCTGAAATAGGAAAGGTGGTTTCTTTTTGGAATAGTTATCCAAGCAGAAAACTTTAATTACAGTTAGAACTGGATCGAAGTCAGCGAGTGGCACTCGGTGGCACTCGGGTCAGGGTCTGGAGCTGTTTCCTGCGCTTGGTACGCTGAGGAACAAGGGAATGGTCGCTTTCGTGGCTTCTTTCCACTCAACACAGACTATTATTTCCTGTCTCATTTTTTCTCTTCTCTTGTGCTCTTCAAGAAGTTTGGTGCTCGTTCTCAGTCCCAGTTGTAGCCCAAATGGAGGCAGTGTGGCCCCGTCCGGGTGCGTGCAGCGTTGTGCGCTTTTCTTCCTTGCAGGCAGAGCTAGCCAGTGTGTCCCGAACGCCTTTTGGGGTTGGGATGTTAAACACAATGGTGATGACAGACGTGTTCAGCACCTGCCGTGGTGCTGGGGGGGTCCACGGCCCCTCCTGCCCCATCCTCCCCTGCCAGCGGGGATTTGCTCTCCCTGTTGCTGGCAGGACGGCGTTGGTTCAAGGAAGCCTGCATGACCATCAGCACGCTCAGCAGACAAACAGGATGTCTGTACAACTGAATTCCTACAAGTGGGCATTATTTCCTGGACCAAGACCTTTGCCTCGTGCAAGAGGCTCTCGCCCTTGGTGCCATCTCAGCTCCCTTCCCAAATCCCAAGCCAGGCTGTGCTGGGCAGCTGATGGGCTGGCCTGGAGCAGAGAAGCAGAACCAAGCTTCTGGGCTTTGGGCATGCTGAGGGATGCTTTTTTTTTTTTTTGTGCTTTGTACATACAGCTTCCTCACTGCAGAGTCTTCCATCAGGAGCGGGATGGCTGGCCCCCACCATGCACACATACCCAGCACAGCTTTCAAATTGCAGAAATGCAGAAATACAGAGCAGTGTTCAGCTGGAGTGCAGCAAGGCAGGAAGCACTGCGGGGTGCCATGGCTGAGCCCTCGGCCCCGAGGGGCACGGCCTCTGCAGGGACTGGCAGCCATCGGCTCCGACACTTCACCTTCTTTTTGCACACTGTTGTTTTTAGCAGCTTAACTTTTCTTCCAAATAATGATTTGTTCCTCAAACTACTGCTGTGTAAGTTGGATCTAAGAAGGAAGAAAATGAAATGTTTGGAAGTGGAGGGAACATTTTGTTAATTGGTAGCAGCATGCATGCTCCAGCCCTGGCATACATCCTGCTGCCTGTAAGCTTCATTAACTTCTGATAAAAGAACAGTTAATATTTCAGACTACTTTTTTAAGAGCATTTCATTGTTTAAGAAATTAGATTATGATTTTCTTCCACTTTTAATTGTAGCTTAGCTTGTGCTTCATTTAACGACGTTTAGTCTTGCTCTCTCCTCTCTGTATTTCATGCTGTATTTGCAGGGCTGAGGGCATGGCTTGGGGTTGGTGCTTCGGGAGACTGCCTGCAACCAGCATCAATGGTGCTACAGAGTGTGGGGCCAGGAATGTTGGTGTTCCCCTTGGCTGGAGCAGGACCCCTGTCTGCCTGTACCTCTCCTGGTGCGAGGTGCATTGGTGGCAGCAGCCAGGGGCTGTCAGCAGGCAGAGCTGCACCAGGGCTGTGCCCTCGGCCCCGCTGCGGGCTCACCTCCAGGCTCCAGCCTGCCCTGTGTCACCTGCGTGGGGCCGGTCGCTGCCTGCTGAAGCTGCCAACGAGGGCGGTGATTGATGGGAATTGTCCAGTGAGTGACGGGAACACTTGCCTGGGTCTCAGCTGGCAGCGGTGACGCCTTGCGGGGGGAAGGGGCAGGGATGGAGCAGCACCCGGCTCCTCTGGGCGCTGCTCTGTGCGTTGTGGTGGGGGGTGATGGGCTATTCCCCTCCCCAGGGTGCCCCCAGCCCTCCTCTGTCACACCCAGAGCAGTGCTCCCTAGCAGGATGTCTCCTCGCCCGGTGACCCCAGGGATCATGTTGTGTAATGTAGGCAGAGGGTCCTGGCACATGCTGCAATCCGTCAGCTCCACGACGGCGCAGCTGGGAGACTGGTAAGAGCACCAGGAACCCCAAGCAATGCTTAATGGAGACAATGGTTGAGCATCCACTTGGACGCTGTGATTACACAGGCACTCGGTAAGGGAGCCCCAGTTCCAACCTGCGAGGTCAGCCTGAGCGTGGCTCAGTGTCCATGTGCGTGGCTGAGCCTCCATCCTCAGCGGGGCCAGGAGGCAGCAGCGTGCTGGTCGTGCAGATCTCATTGCCCTGGGCGAGCTGCTGAGCTCCTCCGGGGAGGCAGGGTCAGGCAGGGCCCTGCTTTCCCAAAGGCAGCAAAACACGCACAGGGCAGATGGGCTGCAGCTGAGCTGTAGATGGAGTCAGTTTGGCTGATGTGACCCCAGGACTCAGCCGGTCCTCTCGTTGAGATCCTGAATCATCTTTCAAGAGAGGGAGAATATTAGCCAGCTGGGAGATGCAGGAACGGAGAAACCAATAAACCGATCCACTCCTTCACTTTGGAAAAGAGGCATCCGAGCCTCTGAAACAGCCCCAGCCCCGTTCCCTGCCAGCCCCCACCCCGATGCTCTCTGCACGTTCCCTCTGCAGGGAGCACCACGGGGATTTCCTACTTCCACCCACGCGCCTTCGTGAGGAAGCCCTGAATTTCCTGAAACTGGAGCACAAGGTGCTTTCCCCAGGCTTTTCCAGGAGACTTTTACCTTATATGTTGTATCCGATGCTGGAGGCATTTGCATTGGCTGAATGCAGTTGGAAGAAACTCCTTCAGAAGCGCCAGGTCCCTCCTCTTCATAGCTCTGGAGCATGGATTCGGGTTTGCTCAAGGGCCATCCATTTGATCTCAAAATAAGAGCCTGCGAGAGGGCATCTCCTGGCTGCTGCTTGCATTGCTGTGCTGTGGAGTCGGTGCTTTGTGCCTCGTGGGTGTGGAGGCTGCAGCACGGCACGGGGACACGTGTGGCACACGCAGGTGGATGGGCTGGCAGCCCAGTTTGCTGTGCCCCGTGCTGTCAGACAGAGCAGAGACATTCCGTTCTGTTTCGACCAAGTTCTGTCCCTTCCCATGCTCTGCATACCTTGAACTTGGCCAGAAGTGTCAGCTCGAGTCAGGTAATTAAGCTGGGAAATGAGATTTCCTTAGAGCAAATATACAGCTGTGAAATAAGTAAGGAGCTTAGGAGTGCTCCAGCCCTGTGGATTCTCATTTAAATATTTGTGCCTGAGAGTGACTCATGTCTCTGGGTAGACATCTTGGCTTCGCTCTTTGAGGAAGCTTCTCTCCGTTTTTTTTTTTAATATTATTGGTTTAAGCTTTACAAAAGCTTGTTCATGCAGGGAAAGTCCTTGGTGAAAGGCATGCAGTGAGCGTTTCCAAGCCTCCTCCGACTCCCTGAAATTTTCCAGTCCGCTCCTCAGCGTTGTCCTTGAGGTGCACACCTCCAGCAGCACAGCTCGCATCCCCGCTGCCCTGGCCATGGAGGATGCTGCCAGCCCGGGGCAGGCCAGCAGCTTGTCACCCTGTTAATCACCGCCCGTTAGTGCCTGGCAGCAGCGTGCAAGGGGCTGCTGGGGCCGGTTCACCTTGTGTCTTGGCTCCTGCCCCTCCCTGGGATGCTGCGTGCCAGCCCTGGCTGCCGTGCAGCTCCTGCTCCCACTGCAGTAAGCACGCTCGGTGGCTTGGGTGTCTGGAATGATTCCTTTGCTCTAAGTTCAGTGTTTGAAGTGAAAAACCAGCTCGTGTGTAGTGCCTCTCCAGGGTCCTGCTGGCAGGCAGGGCAGGCGTTCTCCTGGCAAGGACTGTATCATCAAATACATAGCTCAGTTTTCATTCACTTCAGATTGCTCCCTTAAAGATCCCGGAGACACGGTTGTGCTTTCCCCCCTCTCCAGACAGTGCCGTGCCTCGCAGAGCATCGTTCAGCGTTGTGCTTGGGGTTTGGCACCGCAGGAGGAACACCACCCCAACCAAGACCAGCTTGCTCCAGCACTTCTCTGCCTTCCTCCCCTGGCTGGCTCGGAGCTCTCTGCAGATTGCTCCCAGCCCCAGGCTGTGGCCATGGGTCCCTGTGCTTGGCCCCATGCGCTCGGGCTTCCCCCGCTGCCAGCACCTGTGCTCGGTGTGAAGGTCGGGCTGTTAGCTCACAGCCTGGCTGCCTTCCAGTTGCATGGGGTGCAGTTCCTGCGGGCTGACCCGGTGTCAAATCCTGCCTTTCACCAGCAATGCCTTGTTTAAGGGACAAAAGGGGACTTCTGTGTGCTTTAATCATTACAGACTTAAAGTGTGATTCTTTTCTCAGTATGATCGTAGGATCATTTGAGTTGGAAGGGGCCTCTAAAGGCCATCTGGTCCAAGTCCCCTGCAATGAGCAGGGACAGCTCCAGCTCGGTCAGGCTGCTGTATGTTTATATACCCTTCTGCAGCTTCTGGCAGCACAGCCTGCCTCTGCACACAGCGTTGCCCCTATCCCTCGAGCCTGCTACAAGCTCGTATTTACGTAACTGGGCTGCGAGCTCCTGCGTCACGTCTCTCTGGTGGTGCCCCATCAGCACTTCTTCCTGCAGCGCTGCTCTGCGTGCCCTTCCTCAATCCTTGCATGGTTCTGCAGTCCTTCTGGCCAGGAGTCTGTCCTGTAAGAGACACTTCTGGAAAGCAACCAGGAGAAGTTGTGTTTGAGTGTTTGCTGCTTGCAGCAGCCGGGTAGGGCACAGCCTGCAGTGGTGCTAACGTGGCTGCAGCGAGGCTGGCAGCTGAGCTGGCTGCAAGGTCTAGGAAACTCCTTTCTTTGAATAAACTGAAGAAATGCTTGGACTTGGTTGTGCTATAGCCACGAGTTCAGAAATAATTTGCTTTTTGGCACAGTATTGGGGGCTTCTGTGAATAGGCTCTGCTGTGGCAATGGGCAACAGCTTCAAGGTCTCGCTGCCTGCTGCAGCAGTGCCCTCAGACAGGTGCCCTCTGCAGAGAGCATACCCTGACAGTTAGGGAACAAAGCTTCTCCTGCCCCATTTGTGGTAAGCTGGCCGGGCTGGGGGCTGCTCAGAGCCCCCAGGCTCTCTGAGGCACAGACTACGTCTGCTGTTTTCATACAGTGGTTAGCACAGCGTAGTCTTACGTGTGGTATTTGTTTTTAAAAATGTTCTTCCACCTATGTGACTGGGTAAATAACCTCTTTATTGCTTCTTCCCTTCTGCTAGGTTGCCATAAAGATAATTGATAAGACACAGCTGGATGAAGAGAATCTGAAGAAGATATTTAGAGAAGTTCAGATCATGAAGATGCTCTGCCACCCACATATCATCAGGCTATATCAGGTAGGAGCACTCTGCAGTGGGTTTTCCCTCCCTCTGCACTGTAGCTTTACATTGTATAGTTATGCATTCTATAGGATTGGCCCTCCATTTCTCCTAGGTGAAATACTGGGAAAGTCTTCTATGTTTTCAACGTCTCAAAGCACTTTGGATAGAGGGGGACAGGCAGAAAGTGTGGCTAATCCTTCTCTTTTCTGGGAGATCACACCTCTGCTGAGGGCTGGCCCCTTGCCACTAGTTTATGGCTATTGTGTGCTTCTCAGTTTCCCAGCTGAAGCCGGATGTGGGCTCCCCTTCTCAATTTAAGGGAGAGAGTAAGTCTTGTCTGCTGGCAGGGCTGAGAGCACGCTGCTGCCCTGCTCTCCTCTCCCTGCGCAGCTGCCCTGTGGTTTGAGGACTTGCTGATCTGTTCTCTGCTTTCTTGGAAGATGATCAATAGCAGTGGCGCACCTGCTTTTGTCTGATGTTTGCAGACTTTTTGCTTCTTTGGCATTTTTACTCTGCAAACAAAATCACCAGAGGCAGAATCCACGTGTGCTGCTTTTTACGCACATACTCAGCATGGTCAAATAGAACAGCCAGGAAGGGGCAAGAGGCCAGAGGTGAGCAGAGTAATGGGAGCAAAGGAGGAAAGGAGACCAACACCTTGGTGAAATGCTAACTACTAGTCTGGAAACTGATGGATTGCTGAAAGATTTCTTCTCTGAACCTTTTTGATTTGAGGCCTCACACAATGACTACAACCAAAGAGTGCTCGGGGGCTCTGTACAAACTCTCCTCTGTTGCTTGCAGTCTCATTTCTGGGAAGCTGTGGGACAAAGGCTCCTTCCCAGCCTCCTGCCAGGCTCGTGCAGGACCACCTGCCTGCCTGGTGCAGCAGTGCAGCTGCACAGTAGTCACAGTCACAGCCTGAATTGGGAAGGGGGGGAGCTTCCATCCGAGCCATGAGGGGGAAGTCAGCTCCCCTTTGGGCAGCCACACATAGAGACAGGGCTGTCCAGGGCCCTTTGCCCTGGGGAAGTATTACAGTGCAGGAGGCTGATTGAGATGGGCAACCTGCTGTCTGTGGCCTCCTGACTCCGATGGCAGGCGTTGGAATTTGAAAACGTGAAATTTTGGAGAAATATGCTGGGGTTATTTCCTTCTGTAATGTGATGCTCGTGTATGCATTTTAAAGGAGAAGTTAAATAACCCTCAGGAAGTTGCCATTCCCTAGAGCCAATCCTTGTCTGTTCAAGACCAGTCTGATTCTGATCTGTGCTTGATAGATGTAAGCAATTATTTGGACTCCAAAGAGTTAAAACTGAGTAGAAGTGAGAGAGGTTAATGGTTAGCTGTTTTTGCCAAACAGCCAGAAGTGAGATATCTACAGCAGGCACGGCAGTTACGACACTTCAAGGTATTTAGGTAACGCTTTGCAAAATGATTCCTTCATAGTTTTTTTTTTTTTTTTTCCAGGAAACCCAACATTTTCATCCTATTTTATTCTATCTAAAGCTTTTGATATCCCACCGGGCAGATGGCAGTAGTGGCTTGGCTTTGCTGAGTTGAGAAGAGAGTTCCTGCCATGGACCCTGTTTCATCTGGATGCTCTTTAAGAGTACTTCCAGTGGCACTTAATTTTTAAATAAAAATTACAAAACCGTGGATTTAGGAATTCAGAGCCTTTCGTAGTTTTTCTTCAGGAATCTGAGTTTAAAGCCATGTTTCACTGAACTTGTGTTACTTAAAAGGTGTAAGTGAAAAAGGAGAAAGTGTCTATAATAAAAATAGTCATTAAAAAAAGATGCTGTTTTTCTGGACACAGAAATACGTGATATTAAAAAACAAACCAAACAAAGAAAGAAAACCACCCTAAGTTTTCTGGACGTGTGTTATAGAAGGAATAAACACTTTCTATTATTTATGTTTCTTTTGTCATGAGGCAGTCTCCTTATCTGCCACTTTTTTGTCCTTACATCCAGGTTATGGAGACGGAGAGGATGATTTATCTAGTGACAGAGTATGCTAGTGGAGGGGAAATATTTGGTAAGTACATTTATTGCCTCCTTTAATCAGATAATGTACTTCATTAACTGCAGTATACTGAAAATAGCTGCCACACTCTTGTTTCAGTTGAGAGATGCCCTTCAGCCTGAGAACTTTCCATTGACAAAGGGGGTAAAAAAACAAATGATCCCAACTTAATGGAAAAATAACTTCCATAACCTGTTTCTTCTTTGGGTTTCACTGACAGGTGGTGCTGCTCCTGTTTGTGCTGACTTTGGGATTAAGGAACTTGTAGCAGCAGCCAGTTGCAGATGATGCTGAGGGCTTTGCTTCCCAGCGAGTCATCTGAGACTTGTTGACTAGAGATCAAGTGCTGGCGTGTGTTAGTAGCATTCAAAAAAAAATACTCCTGCAGTTCTGTAGTATTTCATTCTCAAAAGAATGTATTTTCTTTTTTCTTTCCCTTTTTTTTTTTTGTGATATCTAATGTTATCTTAGCATGTAATAGCTACATTCATTCTAAACTCCATTGTCTGCTTACAAGGTTTTGGCTGAGCTTTCTTGACCACAGAATGCTATTCTTTAACAAAAAAAAAAGGATGTATCTAAGTAGCACAATTGCAAGAACTGTTGTCTGATTTGTTGGTTGTTTTATTGCCATGGCTGTTAAGGAAACTTGTAGAAATGGAAATTTATTTACATGCCACAATTTCGTGCCAGGTGATAGAATTTTGCAAGATTGGCCTTTGCTGGCTTAGCCAACGTGTGCCTCGGAAAAGGGGCAAAATCCTTCAGCGCTGTCTGGGAGGAGCAGTGCTTGAAACGAGCTGGCTTAAATGGGCTTCCAGGCAACGGCCTTGTGAGGACAGACACACAGGGCCTGTCAGCCCCATGGAAACGCTCTCCACTTTGTCAGTGCAGGAGTCTCACTTTGGTGTCAGTGCCTCTCACCCTGTTGGAAGTGACACTGAGTAGCAATGAAAGATAAAGCCCCAAACTATTGGAAATAGGGCAACTTGAGCTGAGAAGTGCTGGTTTCTAGTGACTATAGGCTCACAGCTGTTCCTTAGAACCACTGCAGATGGTTGGCATGCTTTCTTCTCAACGTGGTCCATGTCCTTCACCTTCCTTCTCCGTCGGGAAGGCGACAGCTGAGGGAAGAGGAAAGCGGTGGCTGCTGCGTGGGGAGCGCGGCTTGCCTGGTGAAACCCTGGCTGCAGCCAGCTGAGTCTCCCCGTTGTTTACTCAACTATTAATCATGGTGCTGGACTCTCAGCAATTCTGAGGGCTTGTGAAACTCCTCTGCTGTTGTGCAGCGAGCCCTAATTGCGGCAAAATCGTCTGAATGTGTGTTAGACGCTGCTGGTGGTTGTGAGACCTCACTTGTGTGCAGATCGCTGCAGGAAAGTATGAATTCCTTTTTACTTTTTCTCCCTCTTCTGTTGAATTTGGCAGAGACAATTCATCTTCTTTTTTTTTTGAATCCAGAACTATGTGTAAGCTCATATACAAACTTGGAATGAATTCTCTTGGTTACAAAAATAGCCTTCTGCATGAATTGGAGTGAAAATCTAATTGCTTTCTGAAATATTTTATGCTGTAGTAAATTCAGCTCATTAGAATGGCTAATTCCCATTTTACTGCCCAGCATTTTATCCTCATTCAGAGCTGGGAGCAGACAGCCCAACGCTGCCAGTTACACAGCAGCTGTGATGCTTTCCCAGCCCATGGCTGAGGCTGTGCCGGGTGTTTTGCATTTTCAGGCGCTGCATGGGGCCCAGCAAACCCGCGGCATTAGGGCAGAGAGATGGAAACCCAAGTCTCAGCTTTTTGCAATCAGAGCTTCCTGAGCAGCCATTAAGACTTTGTTCTAACAGAGGAAGCAATTTACTGGGAGGAAACAGCAACCCAGTTTGGAAATGCTTCCTTGCAGTCGTTAGCGTCTGTAGCACTGAAGGACCTCACGTCCTCACGTTGCCCAGAGAGCATCTCCCTGCAGCGTGGAGCCGCTCAGCTCTGCCGTAGCATCACCCACGGTGGGTGCTGGCACTTACCTGTTCCCTAGGATAAAGCCTTAGGGATGGAAAGTTTCAGCATTCATGGGATGATCTGCCGCTTCTGGGCATGGGGAGTCCCCTGTGTTGAACACTCGTGTCCTTTGCCCTCTGGCTCGTTCAGGTTGTCTCCTGATCCCTGTGTGGTGGCCGTGGCTCTCTGTAAGGTGACGTATGGCCGAGTGCCTCGTGTTGGGAGTGACAGCGCTGCAGTGCTGCAAGCTGCAAGCTTGTTGAAGCAAATCTGAGTTGTTTCCCCTTGATGCTTTAAAGGACAATTGAAGGCTTAGGCTGTGCCTTACAGCTGCAAGCAGTGCATAGGCGGTGACATGGGGTGGAACTTGGAGCTGAGGGGGTGGCAGTTCCACCAAAGGGCCGCTGTTGGAGCACAGCCATCAGCACCAGCGCTTCCTTTTCTGGTCCCTTGTCACCCAGAGCTCTGCAGGTTGTCCTCAGCTAGCACATGGGAGCTTTACAGCTTCTTTATCTGAATTTCCAGTAAAAGGGCTGTGGCAGGGCTGACAGCTCCTTCAGCAGCCAGGCTGTGCTGTAAGTGTCCTTGATTCATCCGTTACTGGAAACGCTTCGATAATTCACTCTGCATAGCAAGCAGTGCATGGGGGTCGGGGAGAAGACGTGCTTTGCTTTTGCTGTGAACTTAAGCAACAAGATGTAAACTGTTATTTTTGTCACTGTGCGTGTTTTGTGTGTGGTTGGGTTGCTGGTTTGACATCACCAACAAATGAATGTTTCCTTTTAACCATAGGATGCTCTTTGTCCCAGGACTCCCAAGTGTCCTTTTTTTTTTTTTTTTGAGGTCACACAGAACAGTCTGTCTGATTTTAGCTGCTTAGCACAAACGCTGTAAATAATCCCCGGCCCTCACTGACCAAAGGACGCTGGGGCTGGCGGGAGGTGCTGCAGCTGGGGCACTGCCCTGGGGGCAGGGGGGGGACTGTGGGAGGGGGACCCTGCTCCTCAGGGAGGCTGCTGCTGGGAGCACAGGGTCACCGAGCACCCAGCACACCTGGCTGCGTCCCCCAGCGTTTGCTTTGCAGGCAGTAAGCAGCTTGCTGCAAGGAGTCCATGGGGTACAAGTGGAAACTTGAGCATCAGCCCTCTCTCGTATCCCAAAGGATGTTTCTGTAGGCTGTAACTGTGCTTTTCTAATGCAGAGACCAGCATCAGGTTCTTCACAGAAGTCTGGAGATAACTGGTTTTTATTTTTTTAAGAAATCACGTGTTGCTTCCCCAGCGGAACACACTCCATGCACCTTCTCCCAGAGGCACGGGGTGCACAGGACCCAGCGCTGCTGGCTGCAGCCGCCTGAGGTCAGCGCTGCCGGAGCACGCGGCCACCGCTGGGCCCTCTCTGCAGGAGAGGTTTGTGCAGACTAAGCTCGCAACAGTTAATTTTGGCATACAGTTGCCCTTGGTGGTATGCGGAGCATTCTGTAGCTTCATTGTTCCTCTCCTTCCTCTGGAGCTTGTGCAGAAATGTCAGCGTTCTCCGAATGCTGCGCCTACGTGCGGAGCTGGGGGACAGGCCTGCTCTCCGGATTGCTTCCCTACATGTGAAATTTCACATCTAACCTGTAAGAAGGACTTTTTTGCAGCCTAAGCAGCACTAATAAAGGGGAAGCAGCGTGTTCTGAGCGAGCAGACACCACGCAGGGCAGCTGCTGGGCCTCCCCAGAGTGCCCGCAGTGCTGCTGGGGGTGGGAGCCCCGCTCGGCTCTGCCGCTTCAGTGCTGGAGTAGGAAGGATTTTCCTCTCTGGGGTGTGAAGTGTGTCCGAGTGACTCCAGCTGTGTGCTTCTGTGCTTGGTGAATGTTTTCGGTTTGTGTTTGAGCCTGGACTGGGCAAAACGACCCTTCTGAGAGGCTGCAGAAGCGTGCCTGCTGCGGTGGCTGGGTTTGATTGCTTGCCTGTAGGAGAATCTTTAAATATTTTCAAAAACGTCCAGAGATTGGAACTTTGCACTTGGTTTTAAGAGCGCTTCCTCCATCAGCAGGCTGCGTTCCCAGATTCGAGCGGATTAAAGATGTGAATGACCTTGACTTGTTTGGGAGCTGGGCTATCTATTAATCAGCAGTAATGGCTGAGCTGGAGCAGGCTGTGCTTCACGCTGCTCCTCCCCATCACTGCTCTGCTGAGCACGTGAAGGGCTTGGTGGATGCAGCAGGACTACGTGAGAGCAAACGGTGCTGCTGCTAGCGGGAGTTAAGGACCACATGGCATGGGTGGTGGGTTCCCTTCCCCGACCCTGGCTCAGATTTGCTCCTGGAATAAGTGTATCCTGTGAATAAAATCTAATTGACAAGTGTTGGAAAGGCAGCCTCCCTCTGTTGCACAACATCAGAAGTAGGTTGCTGTTCAGCCAGAAGCAGGCAGGACTGCTTTGATGTATCTCGGTAATTAGTATTTACTGCAAGTCAATTATGTCACAGGTATTTTAATTAATGGGTGTCTGGGAAGGATACAACCACCTGGTGAGAAACCTTCAGAAATGATTTATTTTTATTATTTTCAAGAAAGATGTCTCCATCAAGCCCTCCAGTTTGAGTTTATGAGTAGAGTAGAGGGAAGTTGAGTAGAGTTTATGGGGTGAAATGAATCCCTTCCGTGTGGCTTTGGCCGGCAGGTTTTGGGGCCAGCAGTGCCCTGAGCAGTAACAGCCCCTGGGAGTGGGCAAGGGATAGCGCTGGGCATTGAGTCCTCAAATTCTGTCCTTGGTTCTTGGAGCATCGTCACAGTGGGTTGCTGGCTGTGGCCTGGTTTGGGGACAGTGTGTGAATATTCCTGCCTCTGGATTGTCTTTTTTTTTCTTCTCTTGAGAGGGAACAAACAAGTGGGGCAGATATTTACATCCTCCCATGATTTCTTTCCACCCTGCCTGCCCATCTGGGCTCCCCTCCATGTGTGCCACTGGCACGAGGTGTGCAGGCATGGGCAGAAGGAAGGGAAGGCCCCTGATGGGGCTGTCTTCAGCTCCATAGTCATCAATTGCTTTTCCTGGCAGTTCTGTTCCTGTTCTGAGGATGCTTTGGGAGCATGCTTTTTCCCCTCCTGTCCCTGCCATGTTTTGCTGCCCATCTCCTCCCTGTTTGCCCCAACTTACAGGGCAGTGTGATCACAGCTTTGGTAATCTGCTTCCAAGTTTTAAGCAGATTGGTTTAAGTCCTGCTGCTGTTGGATACTCCCTTTGTGCTCTCTGAGGTCAGCTGGAGACTTTTTCTGTCCATGTTTCCTATGGTGGCTTTCAAAGGAAGCCTGCCTGCCTGCCTGCAGACACTGCCTTTGAGTGGGAGCATAGATTTTTCAGTGAATACTCTGATTTTGCAGCTCCCTGTTGGAATTACTCTGCTCTCCGCTTTGTCCCCGCAGATCACTTGGTGGCCCACGGGCGCATGGCGGAGAAGGAAGCTCGGCGGAAGTTCAAGCAAATCGTGGCTGCTGTCAACTTCTGTCACTGCCGGAATATCGTCCACAGAGATCTCAAGGCAGAAAATCTTCTTCTGGATGCTAACCTTAACATCAAAATAGCAGGTGAGCTAAGACCAGCGGTGTGGGAGGAAGGCAGCTGCTTTCAGAAGTTAATAAATGTAGGCATTGGCTGCTTCCAGGTATTCAGAAAGAAGGAAACACAGTGCAGCTAAAGGAAGCTTTGGATTTCTCTGTGGCCTGCTGCCCAGAGCTGAAACTGGCAGGTTATAGCCAGGAGATTTATGTCTCCCTTCAAGTACTGCAAAATAGAATAATAATAAAAAAGCAAGTTTGGCTTCCCAGACAAATATGCAGCTATAGATATTGCAGTGTTCCAATACGCTGGATAATGGCCAAGACAAATAAAGAAATTGACCTTGTGTTGAGACCTGTTTAGGGTTTCTTTGAAGCAGGTCAGACCAGGTGAGAGAGAATGCAAACGTAAGTATGACAAAATCTGTGGTACAGAAGTGAAGGGGAAAAGCAGTCTTAGGATCATTTCACTATCTTGCTCTGACAGGGCAAGAACAGCTCTAGTGACTTGTGTGATCTGTTCATTACAGGAGGAGAAGCTGAAGCTACTAAAAACCAGGCCCTTTCAGTCTGTTCCCAGTGTTTTGCTGATGGTTTGTAGGCTGCTTCTGCTGCCTGCCCTTCCGGAGAGCTGCCATCCTGGGCAGGCTGTGGGCTGACCGAGCGCGTCCGCCTGTCTGTTCCTCTGGTACACGAGAAGTGAGCCTTGGCTGTTGAGCTCTGTGATGTCCCAACTAGACCTGACTTCATTTAGCTTTGTGGGATTATGTGGTAGCTGATTGAAACCAGAGGATTTAATACTGCCCTGGTCATCTCATTTCATGGGCTTGTGCTCTGGAGCACCAACACTTACCATTTAATTCTGCTGGAGCCTAATGCATACCAGAGTGTTTTTGGAAAGCACTTTGTTACCCCCACCCTGTCTTAATAGGCTTCCTTGGAGAGCTTGTCAGCTTTTACAAGGCTTTGTACCTTGAATTAAGAAAACAAAAGTTCCTAAGACTGTACCTTACTGCTGAACTTTTCAGTCTGGCTGAAAGGCAGACAGGTGCTCAGGGAGTCTCTGGATCAGCGCTTGCTGGTGTCTGTTTTATGCAAGCAGATGCACTCCTGATTTGAGGCCATCATGTGTCCAGGGGGTAAAATCTAATCTGTGTGTATGGGGGAAAGGGTTCCTAGCACACTGGAGAGAAGAGAAAAAAACACTTGAAAACTAACCCCAGGAGAAGCTGGAGTACATCTGGAGTTCCTAAAGAAATGCCCATGTGAGCATGCTGACAAGTTCAGTGAGTGTCTGAAAACTGTGGAGGCTTTTCATATGGGCAAAGTGGAAAATATTTTCCTTCCAATTCTCTGCTCCCAGAAAGGTCTCCAGAAGGTATTTCCCACCCTGGTAGTGGCAGTGTTTTACTTGGCAGGAAGATGGAGTCGATTTGAAAAGTAGCCTGGAAAAGCTGATTTATGGTATAGGATTTTCCGAGTATTAAGCTTTGTCCCTATAACTCATCAATTGCAACTTGACACCAGTTCTTCCATTGTTTGAAGAGCAAAAAAAAAAAAAGAAGCGATAGCAGCTGATGGCTTTCACTCTCGACCTTCCAGAGTAAATACTGCAGACACGGACAGAGCCCTGTTTTGTGGGGTGGAGGATCAGCAAAACCTCCGCTGCCAGCCGGTAACACTGCCAGACCCGAGCCTTTCAGTAACTCCGTGTATCTGCAGCTTCCACCAGCTGAACCAGGGCCTTCGGAGGGCTCTGGTGGGCAAACCCTGCTCCCTTTTTTTGATCAGTGTTCACGCTGACAGCCCAAGGGGTGCAGGCAGCATGTCACCTTGAGTGCCCAGAGCAGAGCGGGGCCCGAACTGTGTGGCTCTCCAGTGTGTGTGCACAAGGTTCAGTACCTCGCGCAATCCCTGCAGCTTTGGGGGTCCTGCAGACCTTTCAGGTTGCCACCAGTGCAGGTTGTCTGGCAGAGTGCTCTTGGTCCTTCTGACCTGCGTCTGCTTTGCTTTTACTCAGCGTTAGTGAAGTAACTGACGCTTCCAGCACAGAAGTGCTGCTGTCTCCACGTGGTGGTAACTAGAAGTGTGCCTGGTTTTTTGCCTGGTTGTAACTATACAGCTTTTCCATAGGCAGCACACACGAGCACCGTGACCCCGCTTCTCATTTTTCCCATGGATGCCTTTTCTCCCGCGTACCTTCTCCGTCTGAGTCAGTAGCTGCTGGCACTGTGCTCCCTTGTGCTCCCAGGCAGAGAGTTCAGCCAGGAGTTGGGATTATTGCTAAATACCCAGGCCTTCCTAGGATATGATTTCAGACAGGAATCCGATCTATGCGTTGCTTTGCATTCGTTTGCAAGAGTCTGCTCGCTGTTTGCCTTCAGAGGATAAAAGTCCCCGTGGCACAGACTGACAGCAGCTGCCTGAAGCTCTGCTCCGAGGGAACGTGAGGGATCAAACCTGCTTTTTTTACAGCATTGATGGTTTTTAGGTATTTTCCCTGTATTGCATCATCGTGAGGTTTTGGTTAGTTCTCCCAAAACGCCCTTTTCCCTCTGCTCTGTTTGTGGAGTGGGACCTTGTTGCTCCCCGGTGGTTTGGATTTGTGTCTTTGGACTGGGGTGACTTGTCATGAAAGGATGGATAAAAGTAAACCAGAATAATTTCCTCACTGAATTGTGGAGTACCAGAGCTCCAGTGTGCTCTTGCACGAGTTTACAGATAAACCTGACTGCAAATGCTCTGCTATTAGGAGATGGACATTGATTTAGTGCTGTGGATTTTATTGCTTGTTCTGGCGGTCACAGCTCGGGCTCTTGTTAAAAATCCCACTGTAAATGTGAGGCAGGAAGTCAAAAGCTTACTGAGGTGGAAAAGGCAATTGTGCAGCTGTATGCTGTGTCCCTCAAATGAGTCTTCCTAAAGTTGTTGTGCTTTGGAATCTGTTTATCCCATTTCCTACAGTAAAAGCCCAAAGCGTGTTTAACTGCCTGGTTTGGGTACTGCAGTGCCTTGACAGAACGCTTCCAGTCCCTGTGCTCTGTTCTGAGGGGGTCTGCACCGTGCTGCCTGTCCTCCAGGTGTTTCAGCAGGAACACACCACGCTTCGTGGTCTCTGTGAGCACAGATGAATCCCCTAGGGAAGGGTTTTGCCCCCTGTGAGGATTGGGGGAGACGTTGGCTGTATCCCCGTGGCTGGGAGCTGGCAGCCATGTGAGCTGCAGCCAGCTGTGCCCAGGTGCTTTGCTGGCTTTGCAGAAGTTCTTTGAAGGAGGAGAGTGTACTCACCTGAAATTAGGTCATGGAAAATCCTGCAAGGAAGCGGAGGCTGCAGGCAGGAGCACGAGCCAGTTCCTGCACGCTGTGCTGTGCCGGTGGGCAGTGCTGAGCAGCCTGCACGGAGGGCTCGCCGTGCTCTGGGAAGCTCTCCGTGCTGGTGGGAAGGTGCCGTTGTCCAAACGGTGATACCTGTTTTCCTTTCAGCAGGGTAACATCAAATGATGTAGGGCAAGCTCACAGTCTGCTATGGTTTAGGAAAGCAAACCTTTGTTGGTGAGCTCCTTACCCTTGGAGGCATGTGAGGCTGTAAGGAGAAGTGGGCAGGTAGAATTAAGATGGATGTTTGAGCTGAGTGTATATTTCTTTCAAGAAATGGGGGGGAAAAGCCTTGTTTTGCATCTCAACTATTTTTTGCCATCAGTATATGCCTATTTTTAAATAAAAATTGCATTCTCAGCCAAATTCTGCTGGAGAGCGCTGGGGCCTCGTGTTCCCGAGCCAGGTGAGCCGTGCCAGCCCCACACTGTCCCTGATGTGCTGCTGTTGGGGACGGTGGTGGAGGCAAAAACAACGTTAAGTTCTTCATGGAAGCTTTGCTCAGTGCTGTCTCTTTTGGCCTTGATGGCTGTGGTTTAATCAGTCTGAGTCTGCAAACGGAGTCTTCCCAGCCTGCCTTGTTTTCTCCAGCATTTCTCGCCCTGCCGTGAGGATCTGCTGCGCAGGCACATGCTATGAGAAATGTCCTTGTTGCTGTGGGTCCCCATCCGCACGCATTAGTGTCACTCACCCTCCTGCTGGCACACTTGGAGCAGAAAAACAGACCAAGCAGTCTGCAGACAGTGCTGTGGTGCGGCTCCTTCTGCGAGACATTGCTGCTAGGGTCACGCTGTCCGTGGGACGTGGAAACCCCTCTCTCTTTCTGTAGATTTACTTCTGCAAAACAGGAAAGGATTCCTTATTTTATAAGAAAAAGCTCACCTCTCCTGACTGCAGGTGGTTGTTGCTTTGCTTGTTCCAGCACAAGTCTCAGCTGTGCCAGGGGCAGCAGGTTAATGAGCAGGGAGCGCCATTAGTGCCCACATCAGCTGATGGTTGATTGCCCCTAGGATTAAGACCTTCCTTTTAATTTCTCTTTCAGGATTTACTGTTTGCTGTGGGTGAATGCTTTGACTTGGTTTGTAGAGCTGCCCACCAGAACTGAAGTTTCCAGTTCATGTACTGATTTCTGGAAAATAAATCCATTTACCGTTCTTTTTCCCTTTGTCTGCATTCTCTCTTTATTGGCAGCTGCCCTGGTCCTGATGGAGTTGTGAAACTTGTCATCAGAGGAGCTGAGGGTTGGGAATTAGTACCTAGGTGTATGTGTGGTCTCTTGAACGTACATTGTTCACCTCCTTCCAAAGCTTGCAGCATCCCCAGCAGATCTCATTGCCAATTTCTCGACTCCAGCACAGAAATTACATCTGAAAAGTGAAGAGCCAACCTTGCAGATCTTTGTGTTCTCATAAGCAAAGGCGTGGTATAGCTGTGGTGTGTGACACAGGCCAACCCCGTGGTATTTTGCAGCAGCTTGTGTAAATGGGGTGAATTTTAGGGGCTGGATATGCAGCTGTTAATATTTGGTTGCCTCTTCTCTTGGCAGAGGGAGGAAAGCTGCACACTGCCAGGTGGTTTCAGCTTTGCTTTTGCTTCTCCTGCCTCTTCTGCACTCTTGTTTTCATGATGTCTGAATATCAGTTATCCGTTATGGAATTGTATATGGAATTGTTCAGTAGGCACAGCAAATAATCTAAATACCATTTATTTACAACAGTTGCACTGGATCACGTTCCACTAACAGCTCTCTTTATTCTTTCAGACTTTGGGTTCAGTAACATCTTCACACCTGGCCAGCTGCTTAAAACCTGGTGTGGGAGCCCTCCCTATGCTGCTCCGGAGCTCTTTGAAGGGAAGGAGTACGATGGGCCCAAGGTTGACATTTGGGTATGCAACAAATCCAAATTTTACTTGGACTTTGATTTTGCTCTGGTTGTTTGGCATTGCTTCTTGAGTGCTTAGAAAGAGTATGGGAGTCCAAAGAAACGCTTGGGCTCTTGGCTTGTTTAGCCATGGGCTTCTGAGGCTCAGAACAGAGTCTAAATGAGGCCTGAGGCTTAAAGGGGACACTAGGCTGGCCCAAGACTGAGATGCCATTAGGTCCTTTCCAAGGATTTGCTCTTTCTTCCTTTTCATTATTTTATTTGAAGAGTGCTTGCTGCTGTTAACTGCAGCTCTCCTCTGTCTGCTGCAGAGCCTCGGCGTGGTGCTGTACGTGCTGGTCTGCGGTGCTCTGCCCTTCGACGGGAGCACGCTGCAGAATCTGCGTGCCAGGGTGCTCAGCGGGAAGTTTCGCATTCCATTCTTCATGTCCACAGGTAAGGGCTGCGCTCCGCTGCGTGCCTGCAGCGCTGGGCAGGGCTCCGGGCACACCTCTGCGTGCAGATTCTTGGAAACGCTGACATTTTAATATACCAGTTGATTTATATGCCAGGGAAGTGGTATGCCAGGAGGCTTAGCAGTTGGATAACACTTGGAAACTGAAGGAAAAGTGAGTTCAGAATTTAGAAACCCAAATATTCCTATTTAAAAATCTCGACTTCCATGTGTACATAATTGCAAGCAAGACGTTAGCAAAGATACATTCTTACTAAGTTCTGGGAAGTGTAATAGCTAAAAATGGAATAGTGATGTAGGAGTATAGAAGCTTTTGCTGTATCTGCTTTAGACAAGAAGCTTTTTACAGCATTATGGCACATAAATTTCCTGCAATAGCCCCACCACAAGTGAATCTCCACGTCCTGTTTCTGTAAATGTGTTTCTGAATGCCAAAATAATAAATCTGAAAAATTGGATTAATTCTCGGATACAACCAGCTTAATTGAAGAGCAGCTCATATTTTACGATACTTTTGAGTGAAAAATTTGATGGAGGATAAAAAAGGCATGCTCCTCTGGTTCTGAGCTGAGCATCTCATCGGGCTCATGTGCTCTGAGCTGGGGCCAACACTGCTGCCACACACTGCACTGGGGCAGCAGCCCGAGCCATGGCAGCTGTGCTTTTGCTCTTCAGCCCCATCCCTCGGTACAGGGCAAGGCGAGCAGGGGCAGGGTGACAGCATGCCACCTAGGGGCGCTGCCACACAGCACAAGGGCCTCCTCCCTAGCATGGGGAAATGTGCACAAGATTTTGGAAGCATTAAAGGAGCGTACTGACTTATGTCTGCATTGGCAGTAACCTTTGCTCCATAAGTAGTGGCAGATCAGACTTGGAAGACTGCACAGCCATTGGAAACAGGCCCTGGGTGAGGGTGTTCTCACCTGTAGAAGTGCAAAGGCACTGGGAGCTTGGCACGGAGAGCTGATGCTGCCATTGCCCTTTGTGGCTTCAGAGGAAGAAATGCTCCCGTGCTGGAGTGCCAGCAGCTACTGAGGTGTCGTGTGAGAGAGTTTTATTCCTGCACTGGCTGATCTAGACCAATACTTAGCCAGAAGGCTGTGGGTATTCAGTGCCAAATACAGTGCCATTAACTCTGTCAGGCTCTGGTTCTGTCTGAGAGAGGTAGTGTTCCCTGTCCTAGCAGTTACCTGCACACAGCATCAAATTTCTGCAGCTACGTCTTACGTGAAATGGGTAAGAGGTGCAGAAAGAGAAGGAGTATTTTTGCTATGTATGACTTCCTACAGAGAAGTGTGGTGCTTTCAAGGAAAGATTTCCTTCTGCCCTTGTGCCCCAAGGCTGCCTGCTGCAGAAGTCTTGTCCCTGGCTGTGGGCACTCAGCGCTCTGTTCCTTTGCAGAATGTGAACATCTGATCCGCCACATGCTGGTCCTGGACCCAAGTAAGCGGCTCTCAATGGAGCAGATCTGCAAACACAAGTGGATGAAGCTCGGGGAAGCTGATGCAGAGTTTGACAGGGTGAGATGCTTAAGCTGATGTGTGAGTGGGGCTCGCTCAGCACATGCAGGGCTGCAAATGGGCTCTGGGCACGTAGTGTTCATTTCAGCTGCTCAGGAACTCTTGTTCTAAGCGCTCATGTACTGCCTTCCCACTTTATCTGTGTCCCCCTTGTCTTGCTTTCCACATCATCCTTTGGCTCTGAATACTTCATATTTTTTCCCCTTTGAATTGGTGTACCATCAGCCTTCAAAGCTCATGCCAGCTCGCAGCCTGAGCCTGGTGAATTGGTTCTTCAGAGCGTTATGACTCATCAGGGTGCCTCTGGGAATGGAAGCACTGAAGTCTGTGTGTGTGCTCTTGCAGCTGATAGCAGAGTGTCAGCACCTGAAGACCGAGAGGCAGATGGAGCCGCTGAACGAGGACGTGCTGCTGGCGATGGCGGACATGGGGCTGGACAAGGAACGCACAGTTCAGGTAACAATCCACAGCCGGCCGTCGTGTGCTGCCTCTTCTGGCTGGAGAACAGAACGTCTGGTAACTGAGCAGCTTCAACACAGCGTGGAGGTTATTTTATTACTTGACAGAAAGGAGTGACCACTTCTTCCTTTTCTCCTTTCAGTCATTAAGAGCTGACGCTTATGATCACTACAGTGCAATCTACAGCTTGCTCTGCGACCGGCTGAAGAGACACAAGAATCTGCGCATTGCACCATCTCCAAGCATACCACGGACCATGACCTTCCCCACCTCTGCTAACATCCAGGTAGGTCCTGCTTGTATACCGTTCTTCCAGCCCTGGAGGGCCACCCAGTCCCTTACCTGCTAAGCTGAGACTTGCTTGTGAGTGTGCTCATTGTGGCAGGACTGTCAAAATCTTCCTCGTTAGAGAGCCTCGTGTGATTTTGGGGTGCCCTAATGGTGAGATTAGGAACAGTTTATTGTTGGCTGTGGGTCTGCCCTTAAGAATTAAGGACATCTTCACTGGCTCCGAGGTGATCTCTCTGTTCCCAAGTGCTTAGGTCTGTTCATTGGTGTTAATCCAATGGTGATTGTAAAGGGGTTGTAAGGGATGCTAGCTTCACGTCTTCTAATTTTTGATCCTTCTGCTCAGCAGACAGAACAGGCAGGCAACACCATGAACATCAATGTGCCACAAGTCCAGCTCATCAATCCTGAAAACCAAATTGTGGAGGTGAGATACTCCCCTTGATGACCCCTGCAAGTTCTCTTCCCAGACTTGCAGTGAAGCCTTTTGGTTGATTGATTCTCACTTTGTATTTCAATATCTCAAATTTTTGCCTGCCCAGACTGATGGAACAATGAACTTGGACAGTGATGAAGGGGAAGAGCCATCACCTGAAGCTCTGGTCCGTTACCTCTCGATGAGAAGGCACACAGTCGGAGTAGC
The DNA here is from genome assembly GCA_013396635.1 of Penelope pileata. Lineage (NCBI taxonomy): Eukaryota > Metazoa > Chordata > Aves > Galliformes > Cracidae > Penelope > Penelope pileata. The sequence goes on along the minus strand of WBMW01006476.1, from coordinate 29,038 downwards.
TGACCCACGGTTAGTATTGCACTGTGCCTCTCTGGTGGAGGGTGAAGGGCACTCTTCCTACTCATGAACCTTCTCTCAGGTAGAAGTTGGGGCTGTGCGTTTTTGGCTTTCTATGATCTCTTAATAACAGGTGGTGATGAGTGTGTGTATTTGTGTCATAGCTGGTAGCAAACCTTTGGTTTTCTGCTCCTGCTATGAGTGGCTTGGAATTATTCCTGCAAACTCAATTTTTGCTGGATGAGGAAGATGAGGAAAGAAGTTCAAGGTGTCTCTAGCAAAAGTGTCTTAAGTGCACAAAGTATTAAAATATCCCAGTCCCATTGCACAATTTGGTTGGTATTTGAGCTGGGGATGAGGATCTTCTCTTCTTCCTGATGAGCTCTGTGTAAGCTTATAGCTACGCTGCCTGTTGTGCAAGCCAACTTCTCACCTAAGCTGTGCTGCTATCATGTCCCAGCTGAAGTCTTGGTGATAAGTGCTTTCAAGGTTAATACAAAGAGCAAATGCTGGAAAAACTTAACCTAGAGGAGAGGAAAAAAAGGATAAATGAAAACTGAGACGTGTCCTGGCTACTCTCTGGGACTGTTTTCCAGTGCTACAAAAGCTTGTTTTGTGAAGGGCAGCTGGGTGTACTGAGTCCATGGATGGTTCTCTGTGCATTATTGCTAAGTCACCTGTCTATAAATGTGATTGCACAGGACGGAGGTGATGGAAGATCTGCAGAAGCTGCTGCCTGGCTTCCCTCGTGTCACTCCTCAGGCTCCATTCCTGCAGGTGACCCCGAATGTGAACTTCATGCACAATGTGCTGCCTAGGCAGAACCTGCAGCCCACGGGTCAGCTGGAATACAAGGTACTGACCGATGCGTGTGCTCCCTGCTGCAGTCTGTGCCACACCAACCTACGTATGGTTGTGCGTTTGTGCTCGTGCTTGCTCTCACTCTATCTGCCAATTCCTTGGACTCCATAAGGTTCAAGAATTACACTTTTGCTGCTGCTTGAGGTATGATTTTGTCTGGTTGTTTAAGAATGAAAGAACAGAACCCTGAAATATGAAATTCATGAATGGGCTGGGGAGAAGATTTTGCTGCCTGGCTTTGGAGGTGCAGGTGGTGGCCTGCCTGGTAATTAAAACAGAATGCTGGGAAATGGAGAGTTAAACACAACTTTTCACTAACACTGCCTCTCTCTGCCCCACTTCAGCTTGGAGATGTTAGTGATAATTCCTCATTTCTCCTGGAGCCCAGAAAGCTTGTCTTCTCTCTTGCTAATGTCTCTGTCTGTGGCCTGGGGGCTCAGGTACTAGAAGGATCTGGGACTTGGTTGGTAACTGTGCTGTGTGTGCTTCCCAGGAGCAGTCCCTGCTGCAGCCCCCCACTCTGCAGCTGCTGAATGGCATGGGCCCTCTGGGGCGGAGGGCATCTGACGGTGGAGCGAACATCCAGCTACATGCACAGCAACTGCTGAAACGTCCTCGAGGTCCATCTCCACTTGTCACTATGACGCCAGTAAGTAACCAGAGGAGAGAGCAGAATTGGTGATGTGCTTAAAAATATGTTTTCCTGGAGGCAGAGATGACAGCCTCCGTGTCACAGCAGACCGAGTAGCTGACTCAGGATGTCGTACTCACGGAAATGCAGCAGGGATTGTGCCTGGTTGCTGCCAAAAGGAACCCTCCCAACTCAGGAGTGGTGGGGGGCTCTGTCCCCTCGTGGGGCAGTTTCTGTCGTCTCCTGTGGCTAGAAGCTGAGATGGTATTTCTCTTTGGAACTGACAGAGCATTTGTAGACGTTTTACTACAGTTGGTTTCCTTGTCTATTGTTGATAAAATAGAGAGAGGACTAAAATGTCAGTCTTGGCTGTTAATGCACATTCTTTCTTCCTTAATGTATCTGCATCAACGAATTTTTCTGGTAGTACCAAAAGAAGCAGCAGCCTTGCACAGACAGCCTGTACGGGGGAAGGAATGTGGGAAGGGGTTCCTGGCTGAGTGCCCTGTGGCTGGCATGTGCTCTGGTGGAAGCCCGTTTGGAAGGCCAGGTGGCCGCTGTGCGGATGGGACCACGCTGGCTGCCTTCTGGAGCCCATGGCTTCTCTTCTGTCCGCAGGCCGTCCCAGCTGTCACTCCCGTGGACGAGGAGAGCTCTGATGGGGAGCCAGATCAGGAAGCTGTGCAGAGGTAACCCCCAGTCTGTTCACATTTGCCCTTATTACCCGCAAAGAGGCTCACCCTGTGGTGTTCCACTGCTGAATTAAAACATGAGCAACCTCCTCGCAGGCAACAGCCTTAATTACGGTGAAGGCTTAACACTTCTCTTGTTCTTGTGGGTGTTGATTACTGTAGGCAATTATTCCTCTGATGCTACTAGGTGCTTACAAAACTGGATTTCCCCTGAAAGTCTGTAAGCTGTTAAAGCTGTAGGTTCTCTAGAAACTCTGAAACTGCTGAACTCCTTTGCTTAGTGTGCACCAGCATGCAATCCACACTAACCTGCAAAATGAGTGCTAAATGATTCACCCCTCCCTGCTGAGTGATGGAGGTAGGAGGATCTCGTCTGTGGCCTTGGGTGTAAATGCAGCTTTTGTATCAAGACGTGCAGTAAACATCCAACTCTGATGCCTTAAACAAAGTGAGCTTGCTGGAAATACAGGTACCTCTTGGCTTCTAATTTTAGCAGTAGGCCCAAAAATAGTCTGCTCCAGTGAGAAAAGGACTATTAGACATCAGGCTGGAAACTTCTGTTCTCTTTGCTCCAAGCACATACTGGGAAGCGGGTAGAATATGCTTGTGCTTTCTCAATCCATGAAACACTAACCATTTCCTTGCTAACATTTCTCAGTAGCTTCTGCGTAGTTCCTTCTGTGCTAACCAGCTGGTGCACTATGTGTTGGGTGTGGGTATGGAGTGCTCCTGTTTCTTCCCTCAAACCTGAAAAGATTTCTGGATTTCCCCCCAAGTTTGCACAGGCCATCACCTCAAGTAAGACAACATTTCTTCATGGGCTGCACTTGGGTGAATGATTCAGATGAGGGTTGGTTGCAAGCAGAAATGCCGGGGTGGGCAGCGCTCCTACCCAGAGCCTTGCCAGCTCGTGTCACCTCAGTGCTTCAGAGCCCAGGGATTTGAGCAGCGGGTGTGATGGACTGTGCACAGCGTGTGCTGATACCCCTTTTGCCTACCAGAGCTTCAAAGGATGTCACGGCTGGTCCATGGGAAACAACCTGCTTCCAGCTCTGCCTTAGAGTTGGCACAGCCCTTCAGCAGAACACCTTGTGTTTTCTGCGTAGCCTTACACTCTGGTTCATTGCCACCCTCGTCTTTGTGCTCACTCACAGTATTTTCCAGCTTCATGTACTGCTTGCTGTTCATCCACCTGCCCCAGGCAGCATGATGAAAGAAATGAGGCCAAGCCTTGGTGCTGGGCAGGTGAAGAGCACACACCTGCAGACACTGCAGGCTGCGTTCAGTCCCCATTAAGCTGCTGTGCCCTAACTGCACAGCAGAGCCCTGCGCAGAGCCCTGTCCTCCCCAGCAGGGCTCAGGAACCCTGGCTGTGCTGGCAGCTGTACACGTGCTGCCTGGTACCCATTGAAAGTTGTGACTTTGAGGCCTGTAATGTCCACTGGCAGCATCTCGGATGACGCAGTCTTTCTGGCTGTTCAGATCAGATAAAGCTGATTCACAGCAAGGTGACACCCGGACATCTCACTTGGCCAGATTTTCACCTCTCCTATTCTAAAAAGCTAAGGTTTCAGTTGAGTGTGGCTTAAAAATCATCTCAGCTGGAAAGACATTAATACCCCTGTGCAATACTCTGTAGGGTGCGAGCTGCAGAGGTGTTCAGGCCCCACGGAAGGGCTGTATCCTTGGACCCAGTGGTCACTTTGCTGCTCTGGGCTGTGCTGTCCGTAGTCTTCTCCTGTTCTTCCACCAGATGGCCCATCCAGGTTGTGTGTTAACTTGCTCTCCACCCCCTTATGTTGCAACACGTAGCTAGTCATCAAAGAAGGGTAAATAGCAGTAACATCAGGGACAGATGCAAATATTTAGCTTCTCAGAACAGTGCTTCGAACACTGCATGCAGCCACCAGTGAACAATTTTTTGCCCTTCTCAATCTGACCTTGGAAGCAGCCTGTATTCTTCTCTCTGCTCCAGGGAACAGCCACATCTCCTTTGAGCTTTGGGAAAATTTCTTCCACCCGAAACACTGTTTCAGCTCATGATTGAATTGTTCCCTGGAGGTCTGAAATAAAATGATCTTAGCAAACCACAACTGTAAAGCTCTTTGGGAAACTTTCCCTGTCTCCATCAAATGATTCTTAAACAGCTAATGGCACGGACTTTGGCAAGTTACCACAGTGCTAAGCACTCTTCGTTCTGTTAACTTGCTGCCTTCTGCTTAAGTGGCTTTAGTAGCTGGCAGAGGCTGATTTTGGAGGAGGCAACCATTATTTTTTTCCTTGCTGCTCTTCTCTGCTTCGCAAGATGAAGTTGCAGAGGTTAAAAAATGAAGGTGAGAATCCCCCATGACATCCCTTGTGTCACTGGCCGGGCGATCTTTGCCACAGTCACACAGCTGCCTTGTTGCTGCAGGTTCCCAAGAGCAGTAATAGTCGAGTTCACAAGCGGGCATTCACCCTCCTGTCCTTGAGTGGGCAGCGCGCTGTGCCGGCGCTGGGGCATCCTGGGTAGGTGCTCTGCTGGTTATCTCTTCTGGCCCTGTGCCCACAGCTGGTCCCCAGGCATCGCTGCCGCCAGCCACTGCTGGTCCGGGGCACAGCCATCGCCCCGTGCAGCCCTTCCTGGCATCCCAGCTGCAGCAGAGACTCTTAGATTTGCTCTGCGTGCCCCCCCCCCCAACTTTTAGGGAGCTTGGAAAAGAACTGAAGGATGCTCATTCCAATGCAGAGGGCACCTCGGCTTAAAGCACCGATGCCAGGCTCTGGTGCAAGAGGCAGGCTCAGCACTAGGGCTGTGCTGCTCAGTCCCCCAGCTGTCTGCTCCCTGCACATGGCGGGGCAGTGCCCGGCTCCCCGCAGTGCGGTGAGGACTAGATGGCGCCCTGCGACCGGGCTGCGCTTCCTGCTGCTCCCGGGGCAGCCAGAGCTCTCCTCACCCCCATCTCCTGTGGGTGGCTGTGCTGTGCTGGGCTGGCCTCTGCTTGAGCCCAGGGTGCGGCGGGTCAGGTCTGAAGTGCAAAGGGCAGCCTGCAAAGGGGGGGCTAAGCAGCAGCTCTGCTCCGTGCCCCTTCTCTGCCTGTGTCACGTTAGAGCTGTTCATGGCTCATCTCTTGGCTCCAGGAGGACAGCACATCGCACATCTCCCTGTGCCTCAGTGGGGCCTTGGGAGGGGGGGCAGAGCTGCTGCAGTGAAAGCAGCTGCTCACTGTGATATTCCCCGAGGAATAGACCAGCATTCCCCTGGAGACGAGGTGTGGCTTTCCTGCTGGGAAAAGCAAATGGCCTCTCTTCCCTTCTGAGCTGGTGTTAGCGCACGAGCAGCTGGAGCTGCAGTTGTCCCCTGAGCACTGAAGGTGGGCACGGGCAGCGTCCATGCCGTGCTTCTCCCCAGGCATCACACAGCCCCCAGTCGGTTCTGGGCACTGCAGCAAGCGTTCTTCCTTCGCCTTTACTCTGGATTATCTAACACTCCCTGTTTTTGGAGTATCATCCATCAGTCTCTTATAAAATGTGCTCCTGCTTGTTGCAGATACTTGGCAAATAGGTCAAAAAGGCACACTCTGGCAATGACCAACCCTACAGCTGAAATCCCTCCAGACTTGCAGAGGCAGCTAGGACAGCAGTCCTTCCGACCCCGGGCTTGGGCTCCACACCTGGTACCCGATCAGCACCGGTGAGTAATGGCACCGGCCCTTTGGGCAGCTTTGCGCCTGGACACCTGCTCAGATGCCGCCTGGAATGAAGCACTGAGGACATCCTGCTTGGCAGGGAGGGGTGAGGAGGAGGAGGAAAGCACCAGGAGCAGACCCCCAGGGCAGACATGTCCCACCACGCTGGGGACACTGCAGCTCTGCACTGGCACAGGCTCTGTGTGGCTGCAGCAGGGCTGGGGCAGGAGGCAGCGGGCTCTGCCCCTCCAGGCCTGTTTCTGTGGCCAGATATGTGCCAGAATGGCTGTCATCCCTCGAGGGTTGGGAATAAACTGTTCATCTTAGAGGAGAGCTCTCTGTTTTATTGGTAGGTGTCAAGTTAGCAGTAGGAAGCAGATTTTCTGTGGAACATTTTGGAGTCAGATGCAAGGGCATGACTGCACCAAAAATTATCTATGCCACAGCTTCAAAACCTCACTGTTCTGCACCAGAGTTGTTTGTTTTGACTGCAAAGTCTCTTTGCAAAGCTCCTGGAGAGCCATTTTATTTCTGATCTTTAACCCCTAATGGGAAGGATGTGGGGAAAGGAAGCTTGGGTGGGAAGAAAAATTACAAAGGAAAAAGCTGCTGCAGATTGTATCTAAACACACTCAAACTGTTTGGGTGGATCATTGCTGACTGCCAGAGGTATTAATTTGACGCAGAGTCCTTGGCACAGCAGCAAACTGTAGACACTAATGCCACAGAGAGAGCTTAAAACCTGAGCTCTGAGCCTCTCAGTGCCAGCAGTGCAAACCAGCTGCAGAGTGCAGTTTGCTGCCTGTTGGTCTCCACTGTCAAGAAAGCAGTTGCCTACCAGGCAGGGTTTGTGCTCGTGTTAAATCTTTCAGCCAGCTCACACTGGCGAGCTTGACAAAGCGCTTTTTATTGTAGCCAGATACCTGCTGAGCTGAGCACTGATGTAATCAGCAGAGACAGGTGAACTCTGAGCAGACTGAGACAGTGTCAGTGCCACGCTGGAACTCTAGACAGCCAAGATAAGCACCACCATACCCTGAAGTCACTTCCTCAGAGGTGCCTGGGGGATGGGAAGAGCAGGGGGGGAAAGATTTCTGGGGTCACAGAAAACCTTGATAGGAAGAGAAGTGCAGCTTGCAAAACAACCAGAACATGCTGTGTCCTACTTTAAGGATTGCTTCGAGTTGGGAAGGTAAGCTGGGTCACGCATGCACTGCAGGAACTGGCTGATTTTTTAAACAAATTGTTAAAGCACACTCTGTCAGTATGTTGATATCACCTCTGCCTCTTGGCTTTGGAGTCCTGAGGCTGTTTTGTTCCTTCTGTTCATTCCACCCTTGGTGTTGTAATGTGCTGTGAGCCTGCCTCACGTTTTACCTAAGAAATCACAGACACTTCATCTGACCGTGGCCTAACCAGACTCCCCCTAGTCTGAGACATACACAGCACAGAAACCAAGAGCAGTCTTGTGTCATCACAGAAATAGACCTTGGCTATTGAACAGCTGGTGGGTTTTATTTTAGCACTTCACATATTTTAGGCCATCTTCTTTACATATAGCACCGTTTTTGGTCACGATAACTCCGTAGCTGAAGGCAGAACTGAAGTACAGTGGGCAGCATTGTTCTGCCTTGGCTGCGTGTGTTTGGGAACCTCAGTGTAATTTTTGTCTGTAGCTTCTGCATTCCACTGGTACAACAGAAGATCAACTGGATCAGGATAATGGATGGGATGGTATCAAAGGGAGTGGCACAGCTCCGTCCTTGGAGGAAAGTCGTGGGTAATCTATAGAAACTGAAGTATATCCTGCTAAGGCAGGCAAAGTGACGAGAGCTGAACCCAGCATGCTGGCTGCCTTCCAGCACCATTCGTGTTCTGATAAGGGGGAGCCTCTCTGGGAGAAATCAGTCTGCTTCTTGGAAGAGGCTTCAGCAAAGAGCAGCATTCGCAGTAGCAGGAGGAGCAGTGTGCACTGCAGCTCAGTCTTTGGCTTGTCTGCAGTAATGCAGCTGAGGGTCACACCGATCTGCAGGTAGCTGGGGTCCTGTTGAATTTAGTGCCAGGATGCCATAGGTGCTGGGAAGACCACAACTGCATGACCTTCTTGCAGACAAAGGCTTCTCTTGGAGCCCATGCCACTAAATATTGTTTGATGGGTTTTGTAGATTGAATTTGCACAGAAACCATTAGGGCAGGCAGAGAAACCTGCTTCTGTTGTACATGTGTGGAGAGTTAGCTTTGTTAGTGCTGGTGCAGATGTCATCCTGGTGGGAGGCAGGAGCTTAGTGCTGGGCTTTGGTAACGGGGAGCCCCGTGTAGGCAGAGAGGAGCTCCCAAAAAACCCTCTTCTGGCTCCCCCTGACGGTGAAGAGGAGATCTCGTTGTGAAGGGGAAGCGTGGGCTGTTTCTGGCACAGATGCCTTCATGCCAGCTGTGTCCGCTCTTCAGAGGTGTGTTTGGGTGCACGAGTTGCTGTCCATCTCTGATCAGGTTTATGGCTGAATCGTGTCCAACTTTAAAACACGTTTATCTGCCCAGGCACCTAGGGTACTCAGTAATCCTGTTGCCTCTTCATGGTGTTGATGGCACATTATTTCTTGATCTAAAACATAATTTATTCTGGGTGAGTGGGCAGGTGGAACTTGGCGTGGCTGGTGTAAATTAAATGTCTCTGTACCGCAGCTTGGTTTTTATCTGGCATCACTAACCCACTTCCCCATGTGTTCAGTTCTATTTACAAGGACTCCAATACTCTGCACCTCCCCACGGAACGCTTCTCCCCGGTTCGGCGCTTCTCTGATGGAGCTGCCAGCATCCAGGCTTTCAAAGCCCACCTGGAGAAGATGGGCAACAACAGCAGCATCAAACAGCTTCAGCAGGTAAGAAGGGTGGAGGACCTCAAAGGAGTTTTTTTTTTATTGTCCCAGACTTACTGCTTCAGGAAGCAAAAGGTGAAATCTTCACTGCGTGTGGCTTTTGACATGTGGTGGCTTTCCTGCTGAGGAGCTTTTGCCTCCTGTATATCTGCAGCAAACCCTGCTGAATGCCCTCTTAGTGTACGTGCTGCTCAACTGCAATCTGGGAACTTTGGGGGCTTCCACTTCCCTTTTTCTAGGGAAAAAAAGCAGGGGCTGTGCTCACATGTGCTGCTCTGCCAGCCCTCGTGGTCCCCTCGGCACCGCCAGACTGCGGCTGCTGCTCTCCCACGCTTCCTGTGGCAGCAAAGATTTGGGGCTGTTCCAGGATGTCTGGGGAAAGGGCAGTTCCTACTGCTGGAGCTTGGAGTAATGTTGTGTGCTGTGCAACCAGTGCATGGCTTATCAACAGCTTGAGCTGGGTTTGGCACCAGGACAAGACTTTCACCTTGCAGTTCAGTGGAAATATGAGATGCTCTTTTCACCTTGAAGTTATCATTATTAAAGCTTTGTGCTTGCATTTTCAAGGGAATGCAATGATGCCAGCTTGGTCTCGTGTGCAGTTTCTCCTCCCTTATCTAAGGCACGGGCTAACCATGTTATTCCGTGTTCAATTCTGTCAAATTAAACAGATTGGGCTTTCTTTGCTGGATTTTTCAGACAGGTAGACAACAGAGTGCTTTGTTGCCTGGCAAGTGTGCCATGAACAAAATGGTCACTTTTATGGTGTTGGATTCATTACAGGAATGTGAGCAGCTTCAGAAGATGTACGGTGGGCACATGGATGAGAGGACACTGGAGAAGACACAGCAGCAGCACATGTTGTACCAGCAGGAGCAGCACCATCAGATTCTTCATCAGCAGATTCAGGTATTGGAGCCTGAGCCAGACTTTCTGATGCCTTAGCTGTGTTCTCTTCATGGCTGCTGCTAAAAGGACTTGAGGAGGGTAGATTGCTCAGCTTGCTGTAGAGAGAAGCAAGCCTGAAGGACTTGAGCAGTGATATTCGCTGCTGTGACAGCAAGAGCACAGTCAAGGGTCAAATGATTTGTGGATGTGTCACTAATCAGCATTCCTGAATGTATTACTTGATACAGTATTGATCACAAACACTTCTTGTTTTCTGGTGCCTGGTGCAGGACTGTATCCGGCCACCTCAGCCGTCTCCACCCTTGCAAGCTCAGTGTGAAAACCAGCCGGCGCTGCTCACGCACCAGCTTCAGAGGTACAGAAATGGCTTCAGCAAAGCTCGCAGGACAAACCCAAAGATGAGCTCACAGGCTCAGAGTCCATGGCCAGGCTGGAAGGGTGTAAAATAAGAATGGCAGAGCCAGTTCCCAGGTGAATGTGCTTGGTCCTTTTTGCTGGATCCTTCTGCAAGTAGAGAAATGTGATTCAAAGGCACACATCTGCTTTGACCAGGTGATAGACAGTTCTGCCTTTTGACCAGCTTGAAAATGCGTTACCTTCAGAAAGCCAATCTCTCATGCTTTCTACTCAGAGGTGCTCTTGGACTTCTCACATCTTTTCAGCTGTTCTGTGAGGTGACAGTCCCAGACAGCCCTGGCTTGTAGATGAGGCAGGCTGAGTTCTGGGAAGGGAGGAGGGAAGGTTTCCTCACAGGCCGCAGTGAATCAGGCAGGGAGCTTGTGATGTTCTTGTCCCAGGGTTATGTTCTAGCCACCGGGTTTTGCTTGCTGCCTACATGACTTAGGCAAGTTAGATGGCTCTCAAAATAGAAGGCAAGCTGCGAAGAGCTCGGGATCCCAAACACAGCCTTTGTGGTGTTTATTTAAAACAACAGAAATACAGCATTTGGCGTCAGCTCTCTCAGTTGAAAAGACATCTTAATGAGGAGCGTGCATGATGAAAAGGTGCTTGTTTCCTTGTTTAGGTTACGGATCCAGCCATCCAGCCCGCCGCCGAACCACCCTAACAACCACCTCTTCAGGCAGCCCAACAGTAGCCCACCTCCTGTGAGCAGCAGCGTGCTGCAGCCCCACGGTAAGCGCTGACAGTTGACAGAGCCATCTGTGCTCCTCGGGGCCGGGCCGCTTGGCAGGACCGTATGGTCCTATCGAAGCGCCGGGAAAACAGTGCGTGGGGTGCCGGGGGCTTCGGTCCCCCCTGCGCTCGAGTCCTTGCGCGGTTTGCTGGTGATGTAAAAGATTCTCCATCTGGCAGCAAGGGCTGGTGTTATCGAGAGCTCACAGGGATCTGCCAGCTGGAATGTGTTGATACATTTCTTGTCATGAGATCCTTACTTATCACTCCTGGGGGTGGGGAGGAAGGGCTGATATTCTTGGGTTGATACAAATCACTGTGAGCTCTGCTTTGTTTCTATGCAAGAGGCTTAAGCCTGACCCTTGCACCCTGGCTCAGCGTGACAGAGGAGCCAGGAGCAGCACTCCTCTTGCCATGTGTCCCGGGGCTCTGGGTGCTGCTCTCTCTGAGCCTTGCTGGTGCTGCCATGGATGCTGAGAGCCTTTGTTCCTTGTAGGTGCAGCCTCCCAGTCCCAGTTCCAAGGGATGCCGTCCCACAACACAATCTTCCCGCAGTCTGGTAACTGTTCCCCTCCCCCAACCATGGGGCTGACGTGCCTGGCTCTGCAGCAGCAGTCACAGCCTCAGCAGGTCACCATCCAAGTGCAGGAGCCCGGCGACATGGTCAGCAGCAACCTCCTGCAAGGGGCCTCGGTGGCCGGGCAGGGCATGTCCTCCCACGCACGGGGCATGTCCATCAGCCCCAGCGCCAACCAGATCCAGATGCAGCACCGTGCCAACCTGATGGCCTCCCTCACCTATGGCCACAGGCAGCTGTCCAAGCAGCTCAGCGCCGACAGCGCCGAGTCGCACAGGTAAGGCCACCAGCACTGCTGCACCACGTCCCCCCCCGAGCTGGGAGTGGGGCTGGGTGTCAGGCAGAGCTGCTGGTTCAGGTGGAGGTGGGGGTTCTGCCACAGCCCCTTGTTTTGGGGATGAAGCTGGCTCCCTGCCGCCAGGCAGCAGTTCCTGACCCAGGCAGGGGGTTCTGGGGGTGTGCAAGGCTGCATTGTTTTGTGGCTTGGGAAGCGCCATGTGCCAGGAGTGGCTGTCCCCTCCTCCTGCCAGGGGACTGTTGTCCAGTAAGCGGAAAAGCTAAGCAGAGGGGTGCTTCTGCACAAAGCAGGTACTTTTCCCAGATTGTATTTCCCTCTCTGCACAGTCAGGGTCCCTGCTTCCCTTGCATTTAGCAGCTCTGGAAAGGGCTGCACCACCTTACACTTCAGCTGCCCTAGGGGTCACCTGCAGCACAGGACGATGGTCACTCCACCTTCAGAGCAGCTGTCACCTCCCTGCTCTTGTGTGGGTACAGTGGATCCATCAGTCCCTGGGCGAGGCAGGACCACGCAAGACAGCCCTGCACGCCTCGTTAGCTGGAGCTGCTGCAGTGCAGTCACTTGTTCTTTTCTGTTCTTTGCAGTCTGAACGTGTACAGGAATCCCCCCACCAACTACGACCAGGTGCACTTACACCCCCACCTGTTCCCAGAGCAGCCTCGTGTTTCCCCCAGTAACTACAGCCCATCAGGAGGAGTTGGGTTTCCTCCAGCTCAGCAAGCTCTCAAAGTCCCGCAGCTTGACCAGTATCCCAATTTCCCTCAAAATGCACATCAGCAACAGCAGCACTACACTGCATCGGCACTACAGCAAGCACTGTTGTCCCCAACACCTCCCGACTACAGCCGACACCAGCAGGTACCGCACATCCTCCAGGGACTACTTTCTCCCCGTCACTCGCTCACGGGGCACACGGACATGCGGCTGCCCCAGGCAGAATTTGCACAGCTCATCAAACGGCGGCAGCAGCAGCAACAGCAGCAGCAGCAGCAAGAGTTTCAAGAATTGTTCAGGCATATGAGTCAAGGGGATGCTGGGAACATGGGCACCAGCATGGGACAGAGCCTGTCGGAGCGTCAGTCGTTGTCTTTGCCTTATCAGAGTGCTGACACGTATCACCCACAGAACAGCCCCCAGCATCTCTTAAAAATCAGGGCGCAAGAATGTATCCAGCAGGTACCTGCATCAGTGCCACCACACGGATACGTACACCAGCCAGCTCTGTTCCATTCGGAGAGCATGGAGGAGGACTGTGCGTGCGAGGGCGCCAGGGACAGCTTTCCAGACAGTAAGAATTCAAATACATTGACCAAAGGTTGCCACGAGACCCCTCTGCTTGTAAATGCAGGAGGGCACGGGGACCCAGAATCTTTGCTAGGAACTGCTAATCACGTGCAGGAGCTGGGGACGCATCAATACAGACATCAGCCCGCTGCTGGATTCAGTAGGAATAAGGTGCCCAGCAGAGGTAAGGCTCGGTGCTGCCCACATGGCTGAAGTGCTTTTCCATGCTGGCTGCCTACTGCTCGTGTTCCTGCCAGAGAACACCGTTCCTACCCAGCACAGCGAGGGTTGCGTGACATGCTTTGCATAGCACAGAATTACCTAGATTCTTTCTGGCTTCTGTGGCCATAAGTAAATTGCAGGCATAGTCTCTCTAATAAACAGTGTTAAATAAGAAGGGAATTCTAGCAGATCCTTCTCTTTGGAATTTGACCTACTTCTGCAGGCAGATAAAGGCCAGGCCCCGGGATACTGCTGTCTCTGAAGGGATGCTGGGATCTGTTGACTCTTTGCTTCTTGTTGGTGATGTTCCCCCATCCTGTGTAAATAAGTGCCCAGCAGTTAAGTTCCTAGTCTAGCTGTAACTGCAGCGTGGTGTATTCCTGCCCTTATGAGCAGACCTGTGAGTCCAGGCATTGCTAAAGCCTCCATAAACTTTCTGTAGGAGTGGTGATAACACCTTGCTGCTACGCCTCCCTTGCAGTGCTCGGGCACCTTGGGAAGCAGCAGCAGCAGCAGCAAGGCTGTAGCCCAGCTTGAGCTGGAAGGGGTTGATTCTAAAGAGAGTGTAAGCTTGCCATTAGCACGTGAAGACCTTTCCTGCTACTTGGAAGCAGTTGCTCCCATGCTCCTTGGTGGCTGCATTGGCAGCGATGTGCTGGAAGAGAAATTGCTGCCTGAGCTGTAATAACAGGCCTCCTCTTTATAAAAAACACAATCCAACCCCCTTGCTAAGGGGGTTTTGAAGAGAGACTTTCCAGGCTGAGCTGGGTGGATCAGTATTCACTGCAGGACTCAGCTGTACTGGTCTGAAGCCATCAGCTTGCCCTTGGCACACAGAACCCTATTGCAGAGGAGCGGTGTCCTGGGCACAGGAGGCACTGTTTTGTTTGGGGACACAGCATGGGTTTGTTGGGAAAGTACTGGCTGGGAACAGAGCGGTGCAGAGGGCAGCGTGGGCATGCCAAGCCCTGTCCCTCCGAGTGGGGATGGGGACAAGGCTCGGCTTTTCTGAAGTTTTCCTGAGTTTTGTGTTACTGATGTGTTTTCTCTCAGATTTCAATATCCCTATGGTGCCTGAAGCACAAAGGGGAAGAATAACCCCAGGTTAAGTGGGATTTGGAAGCTCTGTCAGTGCATTTTGGACCAAATCTTGAGTTCACTTCGTAATATCTTAGGCTGACACATGCGGAATGGCAAGATGTAATGAAGTCAGAAGCTGAATTTCTGCCCCAGTACTGATGGTGCTAAAACAGGTTACACAAGGGAAAGGGACTTTAGACTACAAGACTTTGTAAATGAGTAAAAAGCAAGTAAAAAGTAAATGTTTACAAGTCAGGTTGTGTAAGCACTTCTGACGGGGGCTGTTTGGAGGGCTCGTGTAGTAAACTGTGTTCTGAGATGCAACAGCTCGGAGAGCTTTCCTCCTGCCTGCAACAGCCCTCTTGGAGCCTGGCCTGTGTTACCTCCGTTCCAAACGGAGCAGACATCTGGGTGCACTACCTACAGTGAAATCCTGCAAAACCTCCCTGGGAGCAGCCCTGCTGCTCCGGTGTCACTTGCTCACGTGGAGCAGCACCCCAGTGTTAGCAGGAGCTGTGCTAACCCTGCTGCCCTGAGCTGTAGCAGAGGGCTTTCTGGAAGGCTGCTGTTCTCAGCCACAGCTCTGGGTTTCCCAGCTGTTCCTGCAGTGCTGCGAGGCTGCCCTTCTCCTGGCAGGGCAGGTCTCTCCTCCTCATCCCCCTGCTCTAGGGAGAAGTGCAGCTTTGCAGAGGCTCAGGAGGATTTATGCCTTCCAAGGGAGTGCATTGACCCTGCTTTAGGAGCCAGTTGAGCATCTGCCACAGAAGGTAACTGGAGATCATGAGAGTTTCAACCCACTCTGTGTTTAGGATATGACTAAACCTCATCTGAGCGGCTCTGCTGCAGCTCGTTCCAACCCGGGGCCGGGAGCGCTGCCCGTGGGAAACCTGCCCTCCCCCGGCGCTGGGGGAGCGGGGCTGGCGGCAGTGCCAACGTCACATGCACTGCCACAGAGCCCTGTCCTGTGGGGACGGGTGGCTGCAGGGCTCCATCGCTGCTGGGCGAGGGAAGGGGCTGTGCTCAGCCCCGCTGCTCCCCGCTGCCTGCCGGCCCGGCTGCCGGCCCGACCATTCCCACACTTGGAAGGGCCCGAGCGCTGCGTGGGCGGCACAGCGCTGCCAGCACCGCCTTACCTCATGTTTTCCTTCTTGCTTTTCTGGGAAAGCTGGCCATTGACTGAGTGTAACCCCACGGTTGTGCAAAGGGGAGGAGGCCGGCTGTGCTCTGGGGCCTCGCAGCTGTGCGCGGTGCCTTCCTGCTGGGAAGGATGCTCAGCTGGGGGGGGTCCCTGTGCTGGGGGGCAGCGTGGGGTGCTCAGCTGTGACCAGGGCTGGGTTGGGTTTTGGTAATTTAAGGGACAAGTCTGGAGAGGGCACTTTTGCATCCCCAGGGCACTGCCCTGGGCTGATGTCTCGCTCCTGGCACAGGTGGAGGTTGCTTCCTGCTGAGCAAACCCCCAGAACCCCATAACTGCAGTGGGAGCCACCTGCAGCCGTGTCATCTTGGGGCAGCTCCCCAGTGCCCGTGGCCACGTCCACGTGTTTGTGCTCTGCGGGACTGCTCACTGTGAGAGAATTGTTTACAAGCTGCAGAGCCATGGTGATAGGCTTCTCCATACCTCAGGACTTTCTTCAAAACATCGTGTACTTGATGACGATGGGTTCTGCTTGATAGGAATGTAGCCTTTACCCTCGGTCATAAGAGCTTGCAGTGCAGATGGACTTTGCCAGGCAGAACACTCTTGTACTCCTACAGCCAGATTGGAGGAGGGCAGGGAGAAGTCATCTGATAAAAACTACTATCCTGGCAACTCTTCCAGCCAGATCTGTTGCATACAATTGCCAAGGGGCCCTGCTGGAACATCCTGTGTTGGAGGTGGGGGAGACCCTTCTGCCTCTTCTCTTGTGTAATGTGAGCAAAGCGTGGAGGAGGGTGTGGGGCTGGAGGGGGAGGCAGCTGGGTTCTGCTGTGTGAGCAGAGAGCTCTGCTGCCCATCCCAGGGAGCCCTGGGGCTGCAGTGCTCAGTGAGAGCAGCCAGCAGTTCCCTGCCCAGCAGCCAGCAGCACAGCGATGTCTGTGGGTGCTGCCGGCTCTGAGACCCACAGTTTCGCAGTGTGACGTGTCGCCAAGAGCTGCCAGTTCCTTGTACTAATGTGAGGTTATTCTGTCTTGTCTGATTTCAAGAGTCCATCGTAGGGAACTGTATGGACAGGAGCTCCCCCAGCCAAGCGATGCAGGTGCCTGACCACAACGGGCTGGGCTACCCCGCACGGCCGCCGTCCAGCGAGCACCCGCGGCCCCGCACCCTGCAGAGACATCACACCATCCAGAACAGTGATGATGCCTACGTAAGTGCCACGAGCCCTGTGCCCAGCAGCTCCTTGGTGTGTGTGGGTTATGGGAGGGGTGTCACGTGAGAAAGACAGCACCCTGCTCTGCAGGGCTGCTACGAGTGGATTGCTGTTGGGGTGCAGCAGTCAGCACGCCCAGTTGGCTTAATACTGAGAACATGTTAGCAGAGACCAACGTGCAAGTTCTCTTCCTTTGCTCATGTGTCACCTGATTTGTCCCAGAGCTGGCTGCTGTAGCTACAGCATCTCCTCTTTGCCCCCAAGGTGTTTCTGATGAAACCATTTGCACTGCCCCGGGCTTGGCGGTGGCTGAGGAGGTTTCACAGATGCACAGAGCCCAGCTGCCAGCCCTGCAGTGCTGCTGAGTGACCTGACCAAGAGCGAAGAGCAGCTGCTCTGCTTCCATGCATTGAGTCTGAGAACAGTCATACCCACATCTTGGTGTGTTCCTTGCGACAGCTTCCTACTGCTGTGAAAGAGGAGGGCTCTCCCCTCATTAGTTACGTGTAGGTCTGGAAGGAGTTGGGTTGTCCAGCCATTCTCATGTTGAGGTGACACTGGCCGTGCTTGTGCAGTCCCCGATGTGTGCTGTTTGCCAGGAAGGCTTGCAGCAGTGCCCTGGGCAGCCCGTCAGGGGCAGCAGCAGGTGCCTGGCCCAGTCCCCCTGTGACTCGTGTGCTGGTGTCTCCGCAGGTGCAGTTAGATAACTTGCCTGGGATGAGCTTGATGGCAGGAAAAGCGCTCAGCTCTGCTCGGATGTCTGATGCCGTCCTCAGCCAGTCGTCGCTCATGGCCAGCCAGCAGCTGCGGGACAGGGAGAGCGAGGGTAAGGACCCAGCTGCAGGGATGTGGTGTGGGGGACGTGGCTCTGCCCAGGGCATGGGTCAGGAGCTGTGGAGAACCTGCATTGCTCTGACAGCCCGCATTGCAAAGCCACCTCTGCTTCCAGGGGTGGAAGGGTTGGCTGTCACCTGTGGGATCAAAGCCCTCTCAGTACTGTTTGCATAAACTGGGTTAAAGAATCTCTTTGATTTCTCGCTATACTTGAGGCTTGGATGCCACAGCCAGCTCTCTGGCCCTGACATATTTTGGGTACAAGGCTGTGACAGCCTGCAGAGCTCAGTGCTTGGATGCTGCTGTTGGCCAGATCCTGAGCCAGGCTGTTGGCCTGGCCCACACGCAGAAGCTGGAACTCCTCAGTGCTCCTACTGCAGACTCTGATGTTGTTCTTTGATGTTACAGAATGCGGGGAGAGTTTGGAAGGTCAAGAGCATCCCAATCTAGGTGATGGCAGCCAGCATCTAAACACCTCCTGTTACCCATCGACATGTATTACAGACGTCCTGCTGAGCTACAAGCACCCAGAGGTGCCCTTTGGGATGGAGCAGGCAGGGGTGTAACCAGGAGGGAGTGAGTATTGTGTCCTCCTTTTCTCTCCAGCTGCACGTCCAGGCTCTCCTGGGTGGCAGCCCCAGAGGCGTGTTGGGCTGACTTGGGTGTACGTCTCCTTCCCTGTCCCTTTGCTCCAGCGTTGGTGCAGGGCTGGAGAAGAGACTGCCAGCTCTGAGCTCCTGTGGCTGCCTGCTGTGCCCTCTGTTTGCTCAGGGACACTGCCCTCCTTGATGTCATGTTAGCCTTCCAGAGCCACGTTTGATGAGCAGGGGCTCTGCTCTGGGGTGGGTGCAGCTTGTGGGTCTGGGCTGGGGACGTGGTGAGGGCTGTGGGAGCAGAGCTGCCGTTCTCTGGTGTCCCCTAACACCTCCCTGCTTCTTCTCTCTCTGTTGCAGGTTTTATGTACAGCTTTGAAACGAAAAGGTCCATTTTAAACCAACAGTATCTAGCAGCATTGCGCCAAATTGCCGTAGTATTTCTGACTAACTGGAATACCATGGCCCCCTTCCTCATAATCAGTTCATCCAGTGTGTTGTTCCTTTGGTTTCTTTAATTTTTGCCATATTTGCCTGTAACTCCAGCTATCACCGAATAACCAGAGAACCCAAGTCCTACATGTCAGCAGAGGATTCCCGGAGCACTGAGTCTGGTTTGGAGGCTGTTACTAGCGAGCAGAGTGGGGCTGCTGCCCCGCAGCCCGCGCGTGGGCACGGAGCTCTGCACGGCACCGGGCGATCGCTGGGCCCGGCCGGAGCCGCCCCTGGCTCCGGGCAGCGCTGCCCTCCCCTCTCCTGGATCCTTTGCACGGGGCAGGAGGGTGCTGTGCCCCCAGCAGTGCCCACCTCCCACCCAGGGAACGCTGCCCTGGTGCGATCCGCTCTTGTCTCATCTGTCTGCTCCTGTTCCTTGCTTTGTCACCGTGCTAAAAGGATTACTTCTTCCCCTGCCCCCACGCCCCCTTTTAAATCCTTTCGAATCCACGTTCAATTTTTTTTTTTTCCTGGCTTAATGTAGGGAAGACAGATTTTTCTTTTGTTTTCTTAGCTTTTCCTCCTGATCATGTAGGAATTGTTTTTTTGGTTTTTTTTTTTTTGGTAAATGTTGTTTTATTATTATTGTTATTAATAAAAGGCAAAAGGAATTTCCGTTTGAGAGAAATTTTTAACTAGATTCTGTTCTATATGAATTGTGACTTGCACCTTTTGTTCAAAGTATTTTATTTCTTTTAATGACATTGTAATTGTGACTGGTTTTCTCTCGTGCCAGTGGCGAAAGTGGTATTCTCCTTTATACAGCTCAGACGTGCTTAGATCTCTTCTTTGTTCTTCTTTTTTTCTTTCCTTGACTGAGAGAAAGCAAAGCCCCCGGCAGCGGGGCCTCGGGGCGCGCTCGGTGTCATCGTTGCCTTTGGGACTTTAAAGCTACAACCGAAATTCTCCTTATTGACACTTTTGGAATA
>WBMW01006475.1:741474-792004 GCA_013396635.1 Penelope pileata | reverse complement strand
CGCTGAGGCTGCTTTAGCAACTAATAGATGATCTTTTCTATTTAGTTGAGCGAGCTAACACACATCAGATAGCAGATTAACCTGCTCTGACATTGCTAAGAAATACCCTCACAGATTTCATGTCCACAGAAGAAATCCCTTAGTAAAGCCCACAGAAGGAACAGGTGCCAGACCTGGAGCTGCAGCCTTCCAGGAAGATGGAATTGCACCGCAGCAGCTGGTGCTCTGTATCATGCCATTTGGAAGTAAAAATAGTCATATCAAAACCATGAGAAAGACTGTCCCTTATTCACAGGAAGATAAGTCCCACAAGCTATCTGTAAATACAGTTTGTAAGTGGGATTGCTGCACTCTAAGACAGGGATGTTGTGCAGTGAAGACAAGCATGGGGTGCATCATGAATGAAAGTGCAGAGCTTACGGCACAGCTGTACAAGCACAGTCCTTTAGCACACATGATCCAGTAGGATTTGGAGGCTACTGCAACACATACTAAACCACTTATTCTTATGCATTTAGATTGCCTGTGGTTGCCAGGTAGGGTTAGAGTTATGTTCAAGCCAGAAACTTGTATAAAAATCTGAATTTATATGACAGAGTTCATGGAACATTTAATTCAGTGTTTTTGTTGTTGTTGTTGTTTTCTTTTCATATTACTAGCTATCAGAAAAGATCCTAGCTGCTAAATATTTGCTTAGTTTTTCAAGATGCTTACACTTTATCTTGTAGTTGGATGTAGGGTTTTGTTTTATTTCCATTTCTAGTTTAATAAAAGATAATTTAACCTCTATTTCCTGCACTGACCATCAACTAGTTAGATCTTTTGTTTCTACTGTTAATAACAATAAGAAATAGGTGACAAAAATGACTATTGTGTTTGTAACTGCAGTGTTATTTATAAACAGCTAGATGCAGAAAAAATGCAATTTAAATTTCATTGTGAGCAATATTCAGGCGTATAGCTCCCTAATGCACAATTCATAGCTGCTTAAATTGTAGCCATTACTCTTATACTGCAATACTGTTTGTCATGATAAAGGGAAATTACTTTTCTGTCAATTACTCCAGTAAGATTAGTTAATTTACATTTGCAAAGGGTATGGAGCAGCATCTCAATTCCATGGAGATACTTCTCAGAAGTGTTTGGCAATTTAGTGTTTTGGGGGAAAATGTAAATGCAACTCAACTTCAAAATTTAAAAAAAGAAAAAGACAGCATGTACATCCCAAGGTCTGTAAACCCCAATGAAGAGCAGAAATGAAGAATAAATATATCACTTACAGACTGCCAACTTCAGTGTTGCAAAAAACTGTATTGAGGACTGGAAGAAGCATGCTGCTCTCTGCTTCAGTACTGGGCAGCCACGCTGGCAGCATTTGAAATAACTGATCCTGACCGTATTTGAGTTGTACATACAAATAATCTATATAAAACATTCTACAATATGGGATCCCATTTTCTCCGTTCCGTTAGCATCTAGATGTTTATTCAATCAATGTTGGGGTGTAGACACAGCGAGAGCCAAAAACATGCAGAGGAATGCTATTTTTACTTAAAATTTCTGAGTGAGTTTTAGCATGCCTGACTTGGATACCTACCTCATGAGGCATCACAGCTCTCAGATTTAGCACTGAGAGTGGGCAGGGTTAAGACCTACCTCTGCCCTGCAGCAAGGCAGGCTTGTTTGAAGCACCTGTATGCTGAGGTCACGGGTATTTTGGGGAGCAGAGCAAGAGAGCAAGTCCTGCAGAGTACAAACACACCATGTAGGTGTACTGCCGCTGCCTGCATGCAGCTGGCACAGCTGAGCTTGACCTCTAGCAATTAAAATGATGAAACACCAATAGCACAGGCATCCTGAGCACTGATGCTGGTGTTCAGGCATGTCAGACTACACTGATCATTGAACTATAGAATCGCTTGAGTTGGAAGGGACATGATGCTTATATCCTGATCATGTACTGGCATCACAGTTCTCATGGCATTTTGTAACATTTTAAATCTAAACCTCTGCCAGATTCCAGGAAATACTGTCACAGTCCTCCTTCCCAGTGTTACTCTCTTGAAACAACAAGGGATAGAGCATCCTTGTCTTTCCTCCCAAGCCAGAGCTATGTGCACTTGCTGTTGCTATGCATCAGTGCAGAATGTTTAAAAGGCAGAAATTACACAGGAGAGAGTTCTCTGAAGAGTTTGCAAAATGGTTGAGGGTACCTTAATTATAAGTTATCTCTGTTCCCATTATTTGTAGTGAATTCGTGATGCTACTCAACCCAGAACTGGACTCCTAGCTCTAGCCACTCTTCACAGAGTGCTTAAAAATCCTGAATGTTTATGCTACCTTTAATTATTCTGCTTTAGTTGCCTGGATTTTCTTTTGAGATGTATTTTCTAGGCTATCATACAGGCTAGAATCCTACCTTGCACAAAAGGCAAATCCTCATTTGTTTCTAGGAATCAATTTGTTTCTAGGAATCTAGGAAATCTAGGAATTTTAATTAAGTGGACCTAAATTCTGCTGGTTAAGAATGGTAGATGTAAAGACACAATGATAAAAAAGATAGATATGAATCAAGGTATAAAGATAGAGATTGGCATTTTTGAAGTTTCATCTTGAAATTATGACAGACAATATGTAAAATGATTTTCAGACTGTTTTTATTCAGCCAAACTCCATTAGAGTTAGTCACACTTGTTTGCTTACAGCTTAGATCTTTAAATGCCCCTTGTTTACAATATTCTTAAATCTTCTGTTTGTGTCATAGCAACAATATGCCAGGGAGAAGGCTCTTAGCCCTTTGCTCATAGTGAGACAGACATACCTTAAACCATATCAGTTGCTGGCTCTATAAAATACATAAAGTGTTGAAAAAGGTTTTTGTGGTGGCCAGAAATGCCATTCGCAGTGCTGTAATTTCAGGACATAATGAAGTACCACTCAAAAAGTTAGGTTTTAGATTATATTGGAAGACCCAATTGTGGTTGTAAAGGTTTTAGGATCAATTGTATTTGGGATCCATCTAATTTTTCTGGTTTCTCCCTATGGATAGAGCACGAGAGCTCGTGCTGTGAGTTGCTCAGTGGTGTCCCTCCCTCCTTCCCCACACATTCCCCTTACAAGTGTGTGACCTTTGGCACATGAATACACCTTTTCTTCTTCTGAAAGCCCACAACCAACAATTTAATTAAGGTAATTTCATTTGTCTTCAAAACAATGTATTATGCATTAATTAAGGTAACTTAATTTGTCTTCAAAACAGAGTACTATTCATTCTCCCTAAGGCACAAAACACATAGCACAAAGGGTAAAAAACAACATCAGAGGTACATGACTCTTACTCATACCCTCATCTTTTTCCTTGCCAGATTGCATACTTTTTCATTTTCAGCTTCAAGAAGCATTTGTGTCGTATTAGCAAAACTGTTTTTTCAGTGCTTTCCCTTGCCTTGTAACTCCCTTCCTTTCACACATAGCCTCTGGACAGCTTCTCTCAGGTGACTCCAAGGTCCAAAATTCACAAAGATTTTATGAGATTATAGCATGATACTTCTCAGGCCTGGAAAAAGAGTGATATGACCAGTGTTGTAGCCAAGGTGTTATCTCCTATGTCCACAAACCTCTTTAAATTTGAGGACTCTTGTATGTCCTGTGCGACTGCTTGTCTTCTTCTGCTTGATCCCTTCCATAATCCTCACTGACTAAACTGCATGGCAAACATCCCCATCTCACAAATGCATACATGAAATTCATTTTAAAACTAAAAATATCAGGAAGATGTTTTTAATTTCCTACTGAAACCACTTATTCCAAAATAAGAGCCTGTGATATGTTCTTCTCATCAGCACTAGATGCAATAGTTTGGTGAATCTTTATAAAAGATGAGATTTTTCTAAAACTTGACAGATCTGATAAGCAGTATACATCATAACATCATATGAATATTTAGTGTTACAGGTAAACCTTGTGCCCACATAGGCAGAACTTAGTAAGTTATTTTGGACTAATAGAGTGCTGTTGTTGAGAACACACCCACAGCACAAAAATACCTGAGTAATGATAAAAAGCACTTCAAAAGAAACTACTTTAACTACAGTTCAGCTGAGCCTTAGCTTTGTATAATCCCCACTTCAGTGGAAGATACGAACACACTTCATTCCAGGAACCTGTTAAGCAGCAAAGAACAGGCAGCCCCCTGTCTTTTGGCTTCAGTGGTGTTTTTTTCTTGGTAATGCTGAATGTATAGAAACTTGAGTATCCCTAGAAATCCACACAGAAGATAACATTTGTAATGAACTCCTTAAAATATGAGCATACCATGCTTGTTTCCCATTCAGAGTAACTGTGAAACCAACCTCACACCCGATCCTACGTAAAGTCTTCCCCTTCTGTGACTTTGGCATTTCCAGCTAGCAGAGATGAAGTGTCACTGGTACATGTAACACAGAATTCAGTTTTTTCGCAGCAGCAATAAAGGTATAAAGCAGCCATATCTGGCCAGCAATAGAAGTATTACCTGACTCTCCCATCTGAAACAAGGCCAACTTATTCCTTTGGGATGAATTCCATGAGATAGGACAGTCTCTAGATAGCCACACAAAACTTCTCCTCTCTTTAGGGCAGTAACTCTGCAATATCCTAGCATGCAGAACAGGGAAATCAAAGCAGTCATAAGGAAGCCCCACCTATAGTACAAAATATTCCCATTAGTCTCTCCGCGACAATGACCTGGGAGTTATTTTGCTGTGTAGGTGGCCATGGGAACAGTGTGGTTATCATCACAAAACAGAGGAGGAAACAGAGCTTTCTCTAAGAATTGGGAAACAGCTTCTAGGACATCCCAGAATATCACAGAGAGCAGCAATTCCACAGCAAGAAATAAACCTACCTAAAACAACATTACCAGTAAAGAACAGCATAAAATGAGAAATTATTGAGAAAAAACAAAAATCTTTCTGAGCAGAAGGAAAGAAAATAGAATAACATATGTCAAAGGCTTAGACAATATATGACAACAATTAGCTAGATTTAGTACCTTTCACAAAACTGTTTGAGGAGACATAACAAGTAAAGTTGGTGGAACAGAACTGAGATTATACTGTTTAATCTTTTCTTCTGGAAGAAGTTCCAGGTGAAAGCACAACTGGAAGCTGGCAGCACCACGGCAGTCCTTCTGCTAGCAACATGCATAATTGCAGTATCTTTGTTTACCTCCTTGCCTAGCCTGGCATGGGTGCCAGCTGCATGCATGGAGCCACATTCCAACTCCAGTCACACTGGAATGAATCCAGGGTCATGTCATTGACTTCAATTGAGTTATTCTTTATTCACGCTTGCCTAACCATGAATCTGGCCTGTTCTATCAAGGTAGCAGTATCTAATAGAGACTGTCAAATTAAGGGAACAAGAACAACCAAACTGTGTCACATGAAGGGGAAACATTTTACATTATAAGGTTTGTAGAAGACCTTTAGTTTAAGAACCTTATCAGCATTTTAAAGATAGGTCACTGGAAAGAATCTCTGCATGCGTTCTGTTGCAAAGATTTATTTATTTTTACCCAAATTTGCTGTTTGAGAAAATGGAAAGAAAATCAATACAGGCTTGATTGTAACATTACGGAAATAAAAGTACTGCTACTTGCTCAGTACAGAACACTAACCCATTATACATTTATTAACGATTTGAGTTAAGACTTCTTCCATTTACGATTTCCTCCACATAACTAAGAAGGCCTCTCTGGCTGAAATACTTGACATTCATTGTTTTGTCTGTGGATGTATTTTTGTGTTAGAACCAAATTCATCTTTGGGAAAAGCATTGTCTTTTGCTCTACTGGAAAAATCTGAGGTGTTCCTGCTGTAGCGACTAACAAAAGGTAGAGGACAGGAATGAAGACAAAGGAAATTTATCACTGCTATATTTCAAATAAGTTCAGATTCACTCCAGCCATGGCTCAATACCATAAATCTGCTTTTAGAGATCCCAGTGTTGTAACAAAAACTCTGCAACCAATGATGTAATAGCACCAAAATGGTATAGACTTACTCTAGCAGTTCATTTGTTAAAGAAATACTGACATTTACTTTGTACTTGGCAATGGATTGAATGGCCTCTTTGCCAGCTGTATAAAGTTGGTATACGTCCCATGTTATGTGCTCTGACTAATTCTGCAGAAATGCAGTTGTATGCCCACACCTCATTTGGATGCTGTTTATGTTGTTGCATGATCTGGAGGTGCCCAGATGCAGACTAATGGCTGTGGAAGCATGAGGGATGGGATTTCTGCTATACCTACTTAGCAGTAACACACCACTAATTTTTCTTTCCCTATCAGCTTTGGATTTCACCTGAGTCTGCTAGAATATAATACAAACTAATGCAATACAATTGCCAAGGCACTGAAACATGAAGTTGCTTTTTTTTTTTTTTTCCCTATGGAAAATACACCTTATATTGGAAAAGTGTTGGAGTAGCTAGAGACAGCTGTGGAGCAACCTTGTCTGGTTTCAAAACAACTTTATTTGAAAGCATGTATCCCAGCTTTTACCAATAGCCAAGTGAATCCAGAAAAGCTCCAAAATATAGTTCTTTGCACTCAAGATTGTGTGAAAACAACACAGGATCACAGGAATTATCTGGCAGTTCTCACAGGAAACCAAAAATATCACAAATCTGGGGTCACAAACTGCGTACTCAGGTTTGGACTCTTGAACTGGGTATCAGCCCTTACAGCTCTCCCAAGGAAAACTATTTCACTGTTCCTATTTAAACACGTGAAAAAGAGCAGCTTATTAATGTTTTACCTACAGGAATGAGCCTCCTGTGCACTAGTAAGTGCTACCTATTCTTTTGTTAAGATTATTTTTATAAATCTACATCCCAGTGGGCAATATTGTCTTAAGCTAATTTCCCGCAACCATCATTAATTGGCCAGCTTGCTAACACCTGGTACCAAAAGCTTTTCCATCTAGCAAGCACAGTGCTACACAATGGTGACAGCAGGTTTTAACCTAATCCCACTCCCTACACAAGCAAACACCAAATGACACTTGTGACAAAGACACACAGACCAGCCTGACATTTGCTGATAACTCCCAGGAGACTCTCCATCAGCACAACTAGTTCTGCTCAAATACATTTTCCAGTGGCATAGATAATTTGAAACCATTTCCAGCTTGACTGAAAAGAGCATCCTCCTTCTCAGTACACATTCATTAGTGCAGCCACAAATGCAGCCAGCACTTTGTGAAGTTTTCCAAAGCAATAATTATTTCATCTTAGGAGAATTCTCAACAGCTCACTCAATAATGAAAAGTTATTACACAGATAGATATCCTTCATGCAAAGTTTCAAATTAAAAAAAAAAAAAAGTTGTTTAAAACTGATGTTTAAATTCCACTCACTGTTTTGAAGTCTAAGCATTAAACTTCTTATGTTGCAGCCGTAGTTCCAAGCCGCCTGGAAAGATAGTGCAGTCCATCAGATATCCTGGTTTTGTTTTCTTGCATAAAAATATAATCTGTCATAGTCACAGGAGCTGACTTCAAGGACCAGCCCCTTCTGCTGAGCACACCAATCGGGAGACCTTGGGAGCACATGTGGAAAGCCGCAGCCCTGCGCGCCTGTCACAGGCAGCATATGCTCTGTGTGACTGAGGTGCCACCCCAACCCTGGTGTCAGTGAAACAAAGCACTCCGGGGCTGCCCAGCTCCGCAGCCCCACCGGGCTCAGAGCAGAAGGTGAAACGGAAGGCTGGAGGGGAGGAGGGAGACCTTGCCTGATGGAGGAAAGGCAGAGTCATTCCCAATCCACGTACCCGATTCCACTGCTCCTGCAAAGTCAGACTTGCCCCTTTCCTTTTGGCCTTATTTCTCAATGTTGTAGTAAAAGTGCTTTCCATTTCCCCCTCTCTTTTCCCATCATATTTAATGCTTCTTCACTTTTTCCTTTTAGTTGCTATCCTCATCCCACTTACAACTTCTTATTCCAGATATCATCCCTCAAAAACCATGCAGGTGGAAAAATCCTGGGCTCAGTGCAGCCTCTTCTCCTAACATGCCGTGGAGTACCCCTGCACTCCAGGGTCAGCCTTCTGGGGTTTTTCATCCTTTTTCCCCAAAAACTTGTGCTCTCCCCTGTCTCCCTGCTGGCTGCCTGTGTGCTCCCTGCTCCTCTCTGTCTCCACATGCAGCTTCCCTGCTTTGCTGTGCACAGCTTTGCTCCCTGCCTGTTAGCCAGAGAAGTCATTTTTTCTTGCATCTGTTTAAGCTGACGACTTTTAAATTCAAACTACTTAGAAACCCTGTTTGGAGACACACTCCCACAGCTTTTTGGCTAGCTGTGTGCTAAGCCCTCACTTACAACAAGAGGTTAGAAGAATGTGTCTACATTAATACAGCCTGAAAGCACAGCAATAAGGCAGTGCACTAACTCACAGATTAGACCATACATACGTGAGTGGGATGAACTAACATCTGTAGATGGGAGCTTATTTACAAGTCACAACATGTTGAGAAGGGAAAACAGTCAACACACCAGGGCTAAAGCTGTGCTTCTTCCAGCTAGGCACAAGACCTCGAGGCCTTGCCACCTCACAGCTCCCATGCTGGTCTCAGTGCTGTTTGCATTAATTCAGTGGAGTAGCTTTATTTGATAAAATAGTCTTGCTTTGATAGACTAGGTGCAGGTCACAGAGTGAGCTGGATGTAATAAAAAATGTTAGCTCTAGTCTGTGAACAACTTGCTGTTTTAATGAAATTAAGTTTGTTTCTAAACTGGAGCTTGGCAGATTTGCAACTCACTAAAGAATCATCTCACAGTGACTTTCCCATGGGGGGTACAATGAGGCTGATTAAAGACTTTGACAAAGCACCTTTTTCTACTCCCAGAACCTACCAGCTTTTCAGAGGAAAAATTCCTGCAGAAATGCCCTCACGTACGATGAACTTCTGTTAGTAACAGCATGTCCTCGCCAGGCTTGGGTGGCATTTCCCACTTTGAGAGACTGTAGCCAGCGGGCCCAGAGCAGGAAACAGCCCTTAGTCAGTGAGAGCCAAGGACCTTTGTGGAACAATCCCTTTTATCAGCCGCTGGTGGGGCGGGGAGGAGCACAACTGATGTCTTTGGGATGTATAAGGCCTTTTCAGATCTACAACAAGGAGCAGACTTGTTCCGTGTTCCTAGCTGGGGACATTTTGTGCTGAGGGCTCAGAGTGGGCAGCAGCCAGCAGGGCTGGCTGGAGGCTTTCCTGCCCAGGCCAGGCAGTGCCTCGCAGCTGGGTCAGCCTCCCTCATCTGTTCTCACTCTTTTCCACAAGTTTTAAAAGTTCCTTTTTAGGCTCGATCCTACTCAGGGTGAAACTCCCCAAAGAGACAGTTCTGCCCCATCCAGCCCACAGTCATGTTGTAAGGCCTCATCATGTCCTCCTCTGTTCAACACCCAGCCCTGGCAGCTGCTGAGAGCTACACATATATACGTTAACAGCTGGGATCTAACCAACCACCTTACTGCAGCAGGTCGAGATGAACAGCCCTGTCATCTTTCTTTCCCCATTTCCTTACCATCACTGTGTCCCTGCAGGACACGTGTGCCATCTGTTAACTCCCTGGCCTACTGCATTTCACTGGCAACTCTTTTCCCCCTACTCCCCACGTGTATATTTTTTCCTCTCCTCTTAGTCCTGATTATCCCTGGCTGTGCTAGGCTAAATTCCTGTCCTCAGTATTTACAGCCTGCAAATATTTGTAGACTTATTGTGTTGTCTGTGAGCCGCTGCTTAGCCAAGCTCGATGTATTTTCTCCCTCATTAATCTGTTCCTACAACCTCTTTATTTTTGCTTCTCTTTCCTGCAGAGTTTGAAGGTTTTGTTCATTTTTAAAAGATAGAGGAGGATAGTTTAATTCTTTTTTTTTCTTTTAATAAGAGCAAGATTTGGCTGAAAATAAACATGTTAAAGAGAATTTAAGGCAAATTTGTATTTGAGCTGGCCAGCACTGAACTTTATACTTCTTTCCTTTTATTGATCACATTTGTTTGCATGATTAGAGTTTTATTGAAACCCAGGTAAATGGGCCAGACAGATGTCTGACATCAGGACCAGACCTTCAGAGGTACTTGGGATCCAAGCTGCATCACTGCCAGAGAGATGAGGTCTGTGCAGCTGAAATGCTGAGCCCAGGAGAGGCTTCAGCCCTGCTTCTAAACCAGTCCTAGGGGACAGTTCAGCAGCCGGCTGCTGGGTCAGTGATCAGTGGAGAAGGTTGGTACCTGCAGCCATCTCTCTGTCTCTGTATCTCCCCTACATTACCTTGCGGCCAAGGTGCAAGCAGGCGTCTGAGCAGAGAGGAATGCATTGCAACATCCTGTGATTACTACGCGTGTCTCTCCAACCTTTGCCACCAGACACTGGTTGCCTATGGCACAAATAGCACTTTACTCTGCTAAAGATCCCACTGGAATCTCACTGTACTTACTAAGGCTTAGTGTGAACTGCAGGAGGGGGAGAAAATCCCCAGACATTTTAAATAAGGTTTGATTATTCATGGGAGCAGCAGAAGAATGTTAAAACTCTCCTGGGTTTGTCAGGAGCCGCTGGCGTTGCCCCAGACTGTTTTCTAACCTCTTCCTTTTCTTCAACGCTCCTAAATCCAGACCATAACTTTAGATAAGTGAAATTCCTGCATAGACAATGAAGTATCAGAGGAGAATTAGGAGCTGCTCACAGTCTGGTACATTTTGAGTATTTGGTGGGGTTTGGCTTCTACCAGATCCTGGGAAAAAGGATAAACTCTATACCTTCTGTATGAATTTCTCCATCAGAGGCTATTGGGTCCCAGTCTGTCAGTGCAACACAGAGGATGGGGAGAATGAGGCCTGCAATCTTATTCTACTTGTATTAGGGCTTATTTTTTTTATTCACATGAACTCCAGTAAGCAGTACGCCACCAATGTGACTTCTGCTGCAGTGTTTCCATTAAGGCTATTTTACCATTCAGAGGCAAACAAAAGCAACCTATACAAACTCAAGATAAAGGCAATGAAATAAGTGCTTTAACAATGACAGCTAGTTGTCTTTGCAGTAATTTGCAGGGTCATGTGGTTGAGGCCTGTTTTATGGTCCTTGTAATTCAATGAAATGTGTGGTATGCTTTCAGTGGTTTTTCCAGCTCTTGAAATAACTGATAGGCAAAGCACTTCATCAAAAAACCTCATAGAAAAGAATTTTAAGGAATACCCGAATTTAATTTGATCACGTTGCTCTAGAAAAATTTACATAAGACTCTGACAATGGTCAAAGCAAATTTCTGTCTAAAATTTGTAACTCATACAAAGAAAAGGCAAGAATGCCTTCTGACTGATCTGATGAACAGTTAATATATCATATACGGATACCAGCATCATAAATATATTTTATTTTTCTCTGGATATTTTCAGTTAGTAGCAAGAAGATACACTCAGCTCAGAAACTAATTCTAAGAATCACCCAACTCAGAAACTAATTCAAAAACCAAACATAATTAACTGCCGAGCTCAATTTCTTTATTTATTTTTCCCAGAAACAGAGATCTAATTTAAAAGATTTTCATCTTTGCAGTATGGTTAGCAGATCTAACATCATAAAAACAGTACTTAGAGAAAGAATTCAAATAATCTAGACCAAACTTATAAGGGCAACTGGTTCTATAAATCAGGTCCCCCCAGCTCTGCTCAACAATCCAGCACTTGTAAATGTGATAGTGCTGTCCACTTTCCATTAATATGCAGCTATCAGTTGGTGAGTCACACTATAAAGCATTTAACAACTGTGCTCATAAATACCATACACCATCTGTTAACTGAATCAAAAGGCTACATGCCAATTTACTTTTGGATAGAAAGATCTGTTTTAAAATTATTCCAGCAGTCTCAGGGCATACAGATATTGTGAAAAATGACTATAGAGACATGTAATTCCGTGCAATTCCCAAAGAGCACAGCTGAGAAGGAAAAAATTATTTTGGATACTTTGACATTTTACTGCTTGTTCTCATGGCAAGTCAGAACTACAGGACTTGAAAGTTTCATTATTCGAAGAAGGAAATATCAACCTGACTTTTTTCTTACTTTTTAAGAAACACCTCTTCATTAGGTCTCTGACTACTTCATATCAATATTAAGTGTTATGACACGCCAAGAATATGAAAAAAGTTTTCATCTAAGTTTGCTGGAATGACCTGAAATACTTTGTTTCACATTCACTCTGTGGTGATGGTAGGTCACCTCACAGGAACATGAGCTTAGGCCATCATTCAGTCCATCAGGCTGGACGCGATGGTTAGGTCACATCTTCTCTATCACAAGGAGTCACACAAGTCCCTTGCTTATTGTCCTGACACATAATGTAAGAACATTTTATCAGGAAAGCATTTATATGGCTAAAAGATATATTCATTAGTCTAATGAAATGTACTTGCCACAGCACACTTTTCCTCTGTCACTCATACATTTGTCAGGATTTCTTTTTTAAATAAAAACCAGTTATTACCTATCCCCTTTCACTAAAGCTGCCTCCATTCAGTTGTAGAGGAGAAACTTAAACTAGTTATTCTCCAGAAGGCACAATGGGAGGGAAGGAAAAGTTGGGGTGATGAAGGGTCTGAAAGTGACTGAAAAATCACAGGAGGAACTTGAGGTGAAGATACATTAACAGTGTCTGGGCCCAAGGGAGAGAGGAGTGGGTCTGGGAGAGGTAAGCAGGAAGGAATAAATATTTAAGAAGTACAAACAAAATCTTAGCAAATGATGCACCTCCTTTTCTCAAGAGAATGCTAAACAAATCATTCAGAGAGGGTTCCCTGTCTTAGAGCAAGGCCTATGAACTCCAGAGACAGGAGAACATGTCAGTCCTGCTCAGAGGTAACCATGACCTTCAAAGAGCAAATATTGCCTTCCAAGGGCCAGCAAAACTTTATCTCCTAAATGTCCGTGTTTCTCCATCCGCACCCTATGTCTGTAAGCTGGCTGTAGCACTATTCCACTGCTGAAGATTGGTTTGACAAGGTGTTTCACAGACTTGCATCTAAAAGCCTTCCATATCCTGTAAGCAGAAACGATCGTCTTGAGATGTCGTCCCATCAGCCTTAACAAATTTCACAAGAGTGGCACTGTTTCCAAAACCAACTTTAAAAAGAAGTAGTGAGAAAATTCAGAATGAACCCTGCAAAGAAATAAAAAACTGAAGCAACTTTTCTCCACAGTGACAGGTGCTCCTTTGCTGGTGATAAAATCTTTCTTTAACTGTAAAGCTTCAGGCAGTAGCATTTTTGAAAATGTCTTTTCTGTGAATTTCTTTATTTTATTATTATTATTATTTTTAATCCACAAAAGCAACAATACATATTCAGGCTTGCTTGAGATTGGCAGCTACAGCAATAAGAAGGAATATGAGGTCTAAGAGATCATACCATGCAACTGTGAACAAAGAAGACAGTCATTTCATGCTCAGATAATTTGTGCATAGAGTAAAGCTCCTAGTAATGAAAGCGAACCAGGACACAGAAGAGAAGAAATACTTATTTCCCAGTCAGATCAAAATAGTTGTATTGACAGCAGAAGTGAGATAAAGTGACTTCATAGGGTCTACCAGAACAGGACCCTAGTATCTTGTGAGGTCCATTCTCCATCACTTCTGGAGGATGCATATTGTTATTATTTATAGCCTACAGTGTACTAGCTATTATTCGTTATCTCATCTTATGTAGTTTTTCAGTTTCTTACAGCACCAGCTTCTATATCTCGCAGAAACACTATAGAGCAGTTGTATTAAGGTATTTACTTGAATCAATTGGATTTCTAATCCTACCAAAAAAATTAAACAAAACTTGAAATTCTCAAATGTGTCTGTAAAACTAAAATCTCCTTGTTCTATATGTACTAATATTTTAAAACCTGCACCTGAACCTGCACGGATCAGTCTCAGTCTTATCATCAGTGTGCATATTGTGGGCAAAGCTTGTTCTAGCCATGCTTGAGGCAGAGTCAAACTATCTGTCTTTGATCCAAGCAAAGGAGGGAAACTGGATGCCTTAGCAGAGTGCCAGCCTTAGGTTCATGTATTCTGCTTGCCAAGATCATATGACTTTCTCTTTTTTTGGCTTTGAGTGTGGGGTGCTCTTCTCTTTTTGGCAAATGAAAACATTTTTCAGGCTTGTGCCTGCTTGCAATATACAGGGAAAACATACTGCTCTATCATCCTCTGTGACTACTGGAGGAAGAAAGTAATTTTCTTGCCAGAAGAGCACTCTTAAAGAGAGATCATAGGCTTACAAAAATTCCAATGATGGAGATCCCACCATTACTCTCAGCAACCTCTTCCAGTGTTTCTTAATCTCCAGCCTGAATCTCTCAAGACACAATCTGTGACCATTGCTCTTCTGTCTCTGGGCATCTCCCACTTCCAAGAAATATTTAATTCTGCAGCACCCTCTTGCATAGTTGTAGGTTGCTATTTGATCACGTCCTGGCCTCTTCTTCATGCCAAACACCTTGATATCTACTTCAGGTAATGTGCTTTAGGCCCCAGACCTATTCCAGATGTCACCTCACCATTGCCAAGCAGAGGGAATAATAACATCCCTTGCTGTGCTGGCTGTGATCCTTGTAATGGAGCTGAGCAAGCAGTCTGCCTCATCTGTGATGAGATCACACTGCTGGCTTCTATTCCCCCTGGCACCTGGACCCTTCGGTCCTTTTCAGTTGGATCAGGCTGCTACTCAGACACTTGTTTCCAGCCCATACCAGTGCAGGAGTTATTCTTACGACATGTGTGTGCCCTTTTCTTGCTAAAGAAGAGGTGGGGAGTTCATAGCATTTTTTGGCTCAGTCCTGAAGTTTCTCAAAGTTATGCTGAACTAAAGCACGCTGGTCAACATCCGCTGTCCGCCTCCTTTGCAAGTCTGTGAAGGGTGTGTTCAGTCTGGATCGTGACTGACTTAGTTACAAACACGAGGAACAATACGGACCCCACTGTCAGCCCCTACGGTACTCTATGTTACCACACTGCAGCTGAGCATCAAGCCATCACTGATTCCTCTGGATGAGCCCAATGGTGCAGCCAAGCTTCCACCAGTCTGACGGTCTGCTCTTCCAGCCCATACATATGTCCTCAACTTTTGAATGAGAATGCTGTGCATATCTGGGGCCCCACTAAAGTCAAGCTATATTACATCCACCAGATCCTCCTTGTCCATAAAGAGAGATGACAACTTGACATAATGATAAGGGCTTAAGATGGGAGAGTCTGTAATGCACTGCTATGCACAGAAACTGCCAGATTTTGTGAACAAGGTGGTTAGGGCAATAGAGGCAATGTAACTGTGTTAACACAATGTTCCAGAAAAACTAAATGGCTCTGCATAGAAGAAAAGTATCCTAGTCTCAGGACTGTGAAGGAGGGAAGGGCACTAATATGACTATTTTACTGCTGATTCCTTAGTTAGCTTGAATTTTCCTTTGGCTCCAGCACTGCACTGCATAAACATTTGCAAAGAGTTGATTATTGGCTTTTCAATTCACTTCCAATTTGCATACTGTAAAGTTTTGTGTTGGTAATTTCAGAGCCAATTTTCAGTATTAAGCATGTGTTAACTACTGACTTTAACTAGAACTATACGGGCTTAGTATCTGTAACAGCTGCAAAACTGAGCCATTTTATCTTATGAATGAGCAGGAAATAAAAGTTTGAAAAGGTATGCAAACTATCTAATCATTTGAACAGTTTAAAATCTTTTGAAATTCAATGCTTATGTCAAACTGATAACAAACAAAAATGGGATGAAATATATATATAAAAACCAGGAGGTATCTATTCTCCAGAAGAGTGAACACTGTGTGTCAGCTTTCAATCCTTACAGCACTGTAGAAGAGGAACTTGAAAAGCATGTACAGAGACTTTCATACCTTTAAATCTGTGAAAAGTCATTATCTTCAGATCACACCCTCAGTGACACCCATGCAGGAATCCGAATATTAACAATACAGACATAATACAGAGATTCAGTTGTTTCGTGAGTGTGGCTGAAGGTCTGATTTGTGATGTGGAAAGGGGAGAGAAAGGCTTGGTTCTAGGGGTCCTTGGTGAATTGCAAGGACTAGCATTCAAGAAGAGGTATAAGAAGAAATTGCACAGAGAAGCTAATGAGGGACCCTGAGGTGAAATTCCTCAGTAATACACATTCAGAGACAGTCAAGGTCATTTGAATGATATTCCTTGTATACTCATACATGCTTGAATGCTTTTTATGAAGTATTCCCGTAACCTAAAATGCAAAAGCACATGATAGGATACACTAAGATCCATGACACATTATTTGAGCTTTACTATTATCCTGAAGAACTTGTGTTACTAATATACAATCAGATTTTTTTCTTAAGTGTATTTTCAGTACTATTACTGCAGGGTGCTTTTGCCAATACACTCACATTTATGGAACCCAATAGATGGCAAAATAGAAGTGGCACCATCATTAACACCATCTTTCCTATCAAGTAGGGAACATGTTGTGCACAGTTCTTTCCAGTGTCCTCAGAGGATAAGATCAAAGAAAATATAAGCAATTTTTTCCTTCAGCTAGAGAAAGCTTTTCAAGAGAAGACAGCATATGCAGTTACAGTGGTGTTGAAACCAGACTGGAGCGGTCAGAAGAATAAGTAACACTATTGAGTGAGAGAGAAAAGCTGCTTTGTTCTCAACATATTTCCTTTTATTTGCCAGAATGCCACAGCAGGCTCAGACTTTCTCTGTATTTCTTTGAAGCACTGTTGTCAGTGATGGCTACTACAGTCATTTTTTACCATCTGAGACTTTGTACCTAACTTGTACAAGTTAGCAGTATTTTTATTTGCATTCATCTGAATTACTGGTGCGTGCAGTGCAGGTAACAGCATCATGCCGTCACCTTGCCTGTCTCCTTCTAGTGCTCCCCAGCACCATGAGCCCCAGGGCTGGGACGGGGAGCAGGAGCAGGACCCAGGAGCAGGACCAGAAGCATCCTGCTTCTGCCACAGCACCAACGCAGCTTCCCAGGCTCCAGGAAGACGCAGTGCCTTGGATGCCGAAGTGCTTAACCGAGAGAGCGAGGCCCACACAAAGCCAGAGGAGCACACTGGTGTTGTGCGGCCCCATCTCAGCAGTGGCAGCTCTACCTCTCACCCTTCTCCCTCCCCTTCTGTCTCATGGTGGCTGTGGCAAGTCCCAACCCTGTGCAGTTTTGTACTGAAGGAGCCAACAGGACTACAAACTGTTCAAAGTGCCACTAAACTACTACTGTGAGTACCCACATAGGGGCAAGATGCATAGATGTGTGGTGTGGTTTGAGCCAGCAGTGGCTGAATGCCACACAGCCTTTTGCTGTCTCCCCCTCTTGTGGGTCGAGATAGAAACTATTTACTAAGACAGATAAGGAAAAAAGAATAAAAATAACACTAATGATAATTATATACAAAACAAGTGATGCAGAAAGCAATTGCTCACCGCCTGCCGACTGATGCCCAGCCAGTCGCCGAGCAGTGGCCCCTCCTCAGCCAGCTCCCCTCAATTTTATAGTTCACATGATGTCATATGGTATGGAATATCCCTTTTGGCCAGTTTAGCTCAGCTGCCCTGGTCCTGTCCCGTCCCAGCTCCTTGTGCCCCTCCTCCCCCCTCAACCTCCTTGCTGGCACGGCAGTATGAGAAGCTGAGAAACTGAAATGTCCTTGGCTCTGTACAGCACTGCTGAGCAATGTAAACATCTGTATTTATCAGTTCTGCTTTTTGACTTTGGACAACTTCAGTCCCAGCTAGAAACTAAGACAATGTGGCACTCAGGGACATGGCTTAGTGGCATGGTGGTGATGGGTTGATGATTGGACTTGGTGATCCTGGAGGTCTTTTCTAACCTTTTCAATTCTATGATTCCTCTGTTTCTGAGAAATACGGAACAAAAGATGTTTAGTCTCACTCAAGTGCAATAAGCTGTTCCCACCGTGGCCTACTTAACAATTTATTTGCCTTTATTAACTACAGGACTGTCGCGTGTTCTAGTCTCCTGCAATAGCCTCCTGCAGCCTCTTTTTAATCAGAACCACCTGCTAGATTTGTAGAAAAAGTGTATAGACCTTAAAAACCATCCAGTTCCAACCTCCTGCCATGGTAGGGCTGTCTTTATGTACTGGAAGGCTGCTACAAGACTCCTTGGAGTTGAGTCTTCTCTAGGCTAAATGATCCCAAATCTCTCAGCTTGTCTTCACAGGGGACAGGAGGTGCTCCAGCCCTCTGAACATCTTTGTGGCCTCCTCTGGACCCACTCCAACAGGTCCATGTCTTTCTTATGTTAGGGATCCCAGAGCCGAAGGCTCTGTAGGTGAGATCCCAAAAGAGCAGAGCAGAGGGAGAGCATCTTCAAGCATAGTCCCAGACCTGCTTTCCCCATGCGTAATCCCTCTCTTACTCTCTGAGATAGCATCTTTGCAGGATTTCCAGAGTCCTGATATTAGATCTGTACATTCAACAACAAAGGACCTTTGAGATACCACAAATTCCTTAATGTGTCCTCCTGACAGTCAAGAAGCTTGGAGAAAAGACAGTGGATAAGTGAGAAATGCAAAAAGTAAAATACGGAGTCCAACTTGGACAAAAAAGATGAACCCTCTGATTTAATTGGGATTTATCACATATAACAGTACAGCAAAATATTTTGGCTTTGGAGAGGAGTGATGGTGGGCTCAACTTTAAAAGAGGACAGAAAAAGATAGGTGGATGTGTGTTCTCTACAGCATTGTTCTCTACAGCATATCTTCTGAGTCTAATTCTCAGTGAGCCCACTTTACAATTGTGAAAAACATTAAGCCCAGTTCTCATGATGGCTGTTCAAGAGAATGTCTTTCAATGAGGTACCGAGAAGAGAACACAGAGCATCACGACACTTGTCCTGTGAGCCCCCAGCCTTCATTCTTTCCTTACTCAGAGATTCATAAGATAGCCATGCCTGGAGATGCTGTTCTCACCAGGCATCTCTTCTGCCCTGTAACTACCAAGGTGCTGTTTAGTTCAAACTGTCTGTCATCTGCAGGACAAGACTGAGTGAGAGCCTCAAGAATTGGCTACTGAATAGTTTGCTGTAGGTACAAGAGCACCATCTTGTGATACCTGAACCACAGCGTGCCAGCTGCAGGAGAGCAGCAGGAGGGAGCTGCCTCCTGCCCATCCCTCCCGGACTGCCAGCATCCTGCAACCCAGATGCGCTCCTTCTCCTTGCTTACTGCCCTAGCAATAAGACCACAGAGACAAATGTGGAACAAAGCATCAATGATATTTGAGTGGGGGCGAGATGTAGTACAGCTCATATTTTCTGGAGTGTATCTGGCTTCCAGTGCAGGTAATGTTATACGCTCAGCCAACAGGATGTGGCATCAGCAGTAATAAATCACCTGGATACACCAACCAAATGCCCATACACGACAACATACAAGATTTATTAAAGTGGACTGCTGTAAAACAGGTAAAATCTTAGGCTAGCACAACAGATTTATTTTTCCAGGCTTTCTAGTATCAGGCTTGTTAGACTGCACAGTCCTGCTCTGCATAGCCGATTAGCTTTTCTTGTCAGTGGACCACTAAAACTGCAACCCCCAACCTGCAGCTCAGGTGCTAGTGAAAACACTTTGCATGAGACAAAAGAGA
Organism: Penelope pileata; assembly: GCA_013396635.1. Taxonomy (NCBI): domain Eukaryota; kingdom Metazoa; phylum Chordata; class Aves; order Galliformes; family Cracidae; genus Penelope; species Penelope pileata. The sequence continues at coordinate 772,303 of WBMW01006475.1, read as the reverse complement.
ACACTACTTTCTGATTTTTATAAAGTAACATATTCACTCAGGGCTGCCTTTCACACTATGGCAAAGTTCCCACTGCTGTGGGGAATTTTTAAAGGGTTGTAGAAGATGAGGGTGCTTATCTGGCAAATAAGGAGTAAATGTTGTTCATACCATGCAAGACAGCGTCTAGATGCTACCTGAAACAATATTCTGGGATAAAAAAAATCTAGTCTCACAGTCACATTTGCAAAATAAACAAGAGATTGGCAAAGAAAATGTGACAAAGTCCCAAGATATCAACTTAACTTTTTAATGTTTTTCAATATACACCTGTGGTAAAATCAGTGCATGCTTTGGAAAAGACTGAAAGTGCTGGACAAATTTAAATCCTATTCTGGTAATTATGTTAAGATGATGAAGCAATACAGAAAATTTTAAAACATCACCTCCTACTCATTTGCACAGCAAAATGGGAAGCAGTACAAATCCTTGCCATACTTTTGAAACAAGACATTTTTAAAAACTCAAATAATTTAGAGAAGATTCCAAAAGCCTTTAGGTGCCTATGGCATTGCTCAAGCAGAATGTAGATGCCTGAATTCAAGAGAGTGAGTCACAAAAATTCTGCCTGTGGCATGCATACCTGAAAGGCACCTAAGCTGTCATCAGTAAAGTTATTTAGGCACCTAAAGTACATCTAATGCATATTCCCAGAGGCCTTCTTATCCTGGATAAGGTGAGTATCTCAGCAGATCTTTTACTTCATGTGTGCTTAGGCATTCTCCAATCAGTTGCTTGGATGCTTAAGCCCTTTGTAGGCTGGGGCAGTTACACACTGCCTATCCTGTACCAGGAACACTGAGATCAGCACAAAGCAGAGTTCAAAGCCGTGATGTTACCCAAAATCTTCAGAATGAATACCTCTGTTGGGTGACACCCATCACTTGCACTACACAAAAGGTGAAGAACTATATGACTACTACCAAGTCATTCATAACAAAGCAGCAACTGAAGTGGCTATGAGGGACTTCAGAGATGTAAATCCTTTTCTCTCACAGGCACTCAAATCCCAGAGAGAGAGGAGGAGGAGGCAATTCAGATACATTCCTTATTTCAGCATTTTCTCTGCATCCCTCTGCTTGTCACTCGGCTCTTCTAAATCCCATAGCCAGGTACCTGGCTCTTTTCCTCTTTTCCTGTATTTTAAATATCCTCAACTGGATATATATGTAAATAACTAAAGACTGCAAATTTCTGACTCCAAGCTGAGCAGTGGAAAGTCAGGTTGGTGGATGTTAGACCTGGGCTCCTGTGTATCTGACTTTTTAAAACTCTTTTTACTTTCTTCCTAACACACGTAACCGTAAACCCGGACCATGCCATCCACCAGTCCAGAACTGATAAATAAGGAAGGGCTGTCCTTATACAGCCATTCACTCTCTGAGAAAGTTTTGTAGGCCTTAAAAAAAATCAAATATGCATGAGATTTTGTGATCAAATCAATAGTCTGAAAGTTTGGATTCTTATTAAAAAAAAGCAACAAAACAATTTTTAAGCACACTCCTTTTAAGAATAAAAGACCCTAGATAAAATCAATTTTACCTAGTATTCCTGCTGCTACACTGAAAGTGTCCGTATGACATTGAAATCATTACTATAATGTATTTAGTGAAGAACAGTACACTAGCCAGCATGACAGTATTCTGTGTAAATGTCTAATAATTTAAATACAGATCAATACTGCAACCAGAAATATGGGAACTGGGACTACAGCAAGAGCCAAGCATTGTGGAGCATCTCTGCATGTCCATACCCTCATTACTGTGGCTGTGAAGGACCAAGTGGACTTATCACTCTGCAGACTCTGTGTACGTTACATGCAGCTAAAGGAGGAAAAAAAAAATAAAATCAGTTTGCATCTGTCACCTGACCACTTTAGGACTGACGTTTGTTTCTCTTTCAGAATTAAGAGAGCAACAGCCAGAACAACATATCCAGAAACATGATTAAAAATAACATATCCATAACAGGCAATTTAAGCAAGTATATAACTATGTAAATAAATATGCTCATGTCTGTTGGCCAAATGATTTCATTGCATGAAATAGTATATGTAGGACTGTGCCCCAAAACACAATGCACAGAAAAAAGTTTATCTGTGGAGCTCAGGATGAAAGACACAGTGAAATGTCAGCTACAAACAGCTAGACACCTGAGACATGCTTGTTTATCTCTGTGCTTTGTATTTACCATCACTGAACGAAAGCAGAAGTTTCTTCAAGTTCAACAGAATTAGCGAAACACTAACTTCCCACCAATTAATCTTTTGTGCCTTTACACTTCTTACCCAAGCAGCCCCAGACCGCCCGGTCTTTGTAACACCATATTCCCACAGAAGCCCTAGTGTTGCCACACTGAGATCTTTCACTGTCAGACCTGGCCAGAATTGGCTGGAAGAGATGTATCTGGGGCATTTAAAAAAGAATTATATGACTGCTGGTCAGCTGCAGCATCTTTGAAAATATCTATGCTGCCTACAACCTAAGTAGCTGCCTTGTCTCATTTTCTTCTGTCTGGTGTCCAAAATAGATTCCATTGGTGCTTTAAACGCTACGCTGCTCCTTACTCTGTGTATCTACCTCCTCATGGCAGTCTCTGGAGTTCCTGCTGCCATTAACGCTCACAAATACTCAGCAATAATAACACGAGAAATGTCAAAGCCAGGAAGTAAAATGCTACACCCACAACTCTTTGTACATTATATTTCGCTTTCATTAAGGCATAACAGACCGGAGAAAAGAGCCTCAGAAATGCTGATTTAGCCAGTTAGAGAAAAAAAATTTCGTGTGATACTTGCCTCAGTATTTATCCATTTTCTCCGCTTGACCTTTTCCAGATCAGCTTGTTGTTTAGAAAATAGGCTGTCTTTGATTCCTGCTGGATCTCTGCCCAACATCAAATGGTTTTGCATACATGGCTCAAGAGATCAAAGGTGCTGACAGTCACCTGAAATCTGCTTGGTTGTGCCATTCAAACTAATGCACTGGTAGGAGTTAGCTAAGATAGCTATTATGTTGAATAAAACAGAGTTTGGGAAGTTTTGCTTGCATGATTCATTGTCATTCACAATTTTGAGATAAGCTACACTGCTAAATATCCCTAATTAACACTCATGCTGACTTTTCTCCTTTAGCAATTGATGATACATTTAATTTCTTTATCAAAAAGTGAAATTGTGAGGTAAGAAACATTTGCAGTATCTGAGCAGGCATTCTCAGTCTGTCAGGGCTTGAACAGATGCACAATTCATGAACTGAAACTACATGATATAACAGCTCAGCTATTTATTGACTTGAAGCAAAGCTTGTTACTAACAATAGCCTATTCAGATCAACCTTTCTTTTCACACAAACAGACTAAAACAAAAAACTTCTTTTTTTTTTTGAAATGTAGATGAACCCATTTTAGTTCTTATCATAGATGGGAAATGTTTTCTGATTTCTTTAGATAATTTTGAGCTTAAAGTTTTGCTTTTAAAATACTTCCCTTAGAGAGGGATATTCCAGAGCTACAGAAAATATTTTACATCAACTCATATTCTCCTTCAGCTTGCTCATTTCAAGGTTATAAGAAAGTTCATTCCAAAATGATGTCAATAATTTATGTCAGTAAACATCTGTGTTCCTGATACAAAGAATAGTTCATAATGCACATGACTCATATTTAAATCATTCATTCCAAATCTTTGAATTATCAAGAGGAATGGAACAAAATTGCAATGTTTTAAGAGAAAATCAAATTTGAAAAGCTGTGATATTCTGAATAATCGCATAATAATTTAGAATGGTATGCAACAATGGCAAAAAATAAGGGTAAATCGACATAATGTTGGAAAGTGTTCTGTAATCCATGTTAGACACTCAGTGATGCCACAAAAACATGCATCTTTAAATAAGAGCAACATGTGTATTGAAAAACATGTAGTTGGATGAAACCACATATCGGTCAATACTAACAGAAATTCTGACTTCCTGTTTTCAGTAGCAAAACAAGAAAAAATTCTGTAAACACTGCATTAGAGAACAACACACTGAATTTACAGCAGTTTAATATCTTCTACCTATATTGTTCTTTAATGCAAAGCAGACACTGAATTTCTTCAGATGATCAAGGGGCATTTAGTGGTGGATGCAGCTGCATAAACCAAGAACATTCAGTCAAATGACTCAGCAGGTCACTGCCACGGAAAGTTGTTTTTATTTGTGTAGGAAGCCATTACACATCTGATTAATAAATAAATATATAAATAAACAGATAAAAGCATGCTAAGAGGAATTGGGGCTCTTGATTTCCATTTAACTCCAGTATTTTTTCACTGGATGCAAAAGTGGAACAGCTCAACAGGAAGGACTGGTGCATACCCACAGAAAACCATGATATATTGCAGAGATAAATTCCTTTTGGGAGATCCCAGGACAAATCCACTTGAATAAATGCATCGTCCAAGAGAATTATATAAAAGTTTTTCATTTGTCAGCAGCCTAACTTAATTACAAGCCTCTAGCTTATCCTTAGGAGGGAAGTTTAGCTTTTCTTGTGGGACTTGGTTGATTTGTGTGACATCTAAATAGACAAGGAGATGAGAGGGTGGGTGTCCAGACGTGTCTCTAGCACAGTGTGTTGGGTGTCCTCCTGGAATTCTGCTGCCTGGGCTCTTAGCAACATTTCCAAGTGAAACTCCACCAACAGGAGGGGGACTCCTTCCTTCCTTCTTGCTGCATTTGGTTGACTGTGGTGCTCATCCAGAGTGTAAGATTGAACCTGGCCCCCATACGCAACATGATCTACAAGCCAAGCTCTTGGAAAACAACTCCTGAAATCTTTAGGTAAATTCAGCCTGACTGAGGTTGTGTGAGCAGTTCCCATCTCATAAGGGTGTTTTCTTGGATGGCCAGGACAGTGGCAGTGGTTCCCAGATTGTCCCTGGGCTGTGCTGCCCGTTGCACTGCTATGCTCAGCACTGACGGATGGAGCTTTGGGATCGCGGCTGTGGATGGAGCCTCTCACTGAGCCCTCAGCACATGGGGTCACAGGGATTTGGTACTGGGCTTGCTGTGTGTTCCTGAAGGCATGGATTTGCCATAAAATTGCCCTGCCTGGGGGCTGTGCTTGGGTAAGGGCAATCCAATGGGAAACAACAAGCCAAGTGTAGCTCAAGGATCCTCTGAGCAATTGCCAAGGATGAACATACTGATGGATGCTTTGCTCTGCTGCTGTCCTGACATCAAAGGCCAGCTAGGAAGCTTCCAGCCAGGACACTTCCACTAAAAGTCCCTGAAATATGAACATTTAAAGGCTAGAGGCACAGTCTCTCAGCAGTTCATTGGAATTAGGTCTCTTACTCTAGAGATCAATTCTGATGATTATCCTCTCTACTACTCTGGCTTTTTTTTTCTTTTTTTTTGTGAGGATGATCTTTATACTTCATGTTAGCACTCTTTCCTTTAACTCAGCATATAGGTTTAGAGATCTCATAATCAGATACATTTTATAAAGAATTTAAGAAGGCTGTTATTTGTAAATGAATAAATAGGTGCCAAGGAGAACACATTTCTACTGCAGATCTTGTATCAAATCTTATATAGCCATAAACTTCCTAGAAGTTCTTCAAATTATTGTTTTCTGCCTTCATCAGTTCATGAAAGCTCAGAAGAACTAACCAAACTTCTTTTGAGACGATTTACAAATTCTGAAAAATCAATACAAACAACTGTATTCCCAGCAGAACATTTTCATACTGTGCTAGACAAGGATGAAGATGCATTTTCTGTAAACTTAGTTATGAAAAAGACAGCTCAGAGACTACAATTTAATTACTAAGACAAAAAAAGATATCAGGGGAAACTGCTAGATTGGCAGCTTTTGAAAGGGTTTACAAAATGATTTTAGAGGGAGAAAAAAAAAAGGAAAGGCTTATGTTTTATGTCTAGGGTATTTTTTGCCATGGAAGTTTAGAAGTTCATGTGGAAATTTTGTCAATGTTTAAAAAAAGGAAACAAATAAGACTAAAAAATAAAAGTCTGGTCTGATAAATTAGAAGTATGCCACTTCTCTAAAGCAGAAGATTCAAGTAAGCGTCTGTTCTTTTTTATTGTACAAAGAACATTTACAACATATTCTATACCACAGTGACTGTTAATGTGAAGAACTAACAATAGAAATTATCACTCTCTTAGTCTTTGAAAAATTTACTCAGCTTGTAATCAATATTTGTGTATAAAATCCTTGCTGATTTCTCTGGTCTAATCACTTAACAGCTTTCCATGTTCCTACAGTATTTATTTTATTATCAAAAATAAGCAAACTAACCCTTGAATTTTCTTTTTGAATTAAGAATAATTTTTCTGTCATTGTGTTTGTCTGGTTTAATGCTGCTGAAATTCCATTGAATTTATGGGCAGCTATTCTGCTATAAATCTGCTATAGTAGAGTATTAAGTTTTTCTACTCAGCTTTTCTTCTATCACCTCAGATAAATAAAGACCTTTTACAGAAACAGCCTGCTTTCTAAAAAGCTCCCGTTTGTCTAGTTTGTTGATCAGAAGCTTTTGTTGATGTTTCTCATAAGCTGGACATCTCCACAAGGACAGTTAAATAAACTGCCACATATCTCCTTCATCCTCCGAGTTCACTTGCATTCCTTGAAACCTGTCGATTTCTCTAGGCTTTGCATCATGCCCTAAAGGTAACTTTGGAAGTTGTTTGTCAGTGACCAGAGTTAGCAGCTTGCCTTACATGAGCTGTACAGGACTTGGCAACACTGAAATTATGCACTTCAGTAATTCGAGGCCTTGTAAGAGGCACCACCATGAAAACAACAGGTTATCTTCGCTGCCTTCCCCTAGATGCCAACAGAACTTCAGGCTCAAATGAAGTCATAATGAACTGACATTCAGGTAAATGCCATATCTGCTGATTTCTTCTTAATGGTGCCACCAGCAATTGTGGGGAAGGCCCAGACCTGAGGAAGGCCCAGACTTGAGGCCCACCAGCCCACCGGACACATTGCTCTCAAGTCTTGCCATTAAACTCCTGTTCCCCCTCATCTGCGCTGGTGCTTCAGATCTCTGATGACCCAGAAGAGCAAGGATATAAAACAGTCATATCCGAAGAGAACCACAGCCATTACCTTGGTTATATCAGCAAGGAAAGCTCAGCGCACTACTTAGGAATAATTTTACTCCTTTGTTATAATGAGAGGAATATTACGCAATCCAGCTAAATCTCTTTATTGGTGTCATCGTAAGAAGTGGAGAGATCAGAAATTATGATGTTTTTATCACATCTACAGCCAAGCATCCTCAAGAAAAGATATGATGCCAGAAGGGCAACTGCAGCTTTTCAAAATCCTTATAGATTTTTCATTTGGAGACAATTAGGATCACTTAGGTCAGGTTGACGGTTGGACTTGATAACCTTGAAGTTCTTTTCGAACCTAAACGATCCTATCGTTCTATGATTCTGTTCTATGAATAGACCTCTGTATCACCTCAAAGCAACCCCAAGCCACTCCGGGCTTTTTGTCCCCAGTAGCTTTGTCCTTGCGTAAGTAGCATCCCTACACAGCTGGCCAGGAAAACCTCCTAGCAGCTCCATGCCATCGAAGCAGTACAAAGGAGTCAGTGTCCTGGTGACTTCTGCTTGCCCAGATACAATTTGGGAAAGATCTGATACATTAATTACTTACTCACACGATATGCATTACTCATTCTGAGTACAATACAGCACATGTTATTCTCCATTAGAATGACTACATGTCCTGTAACGGCACTGCAATAAACAGAACACCATAAGAAATCTACTTTGGTAGGAGCTTGTAGTATCTCCTAGGGATGGTACCACCATTGCCTGCAGGTTTCATGTTGCTGGTTCCTTTTTTCGGCTGGCAGTCTTTTCTGAAGTCCATCTCCTTCCTTGCTACATGACCATTTATTATTGACAAAGGGAGAATGGCTCAGACATCTACAAATATGATGAGACAGTCCCTGCCTTGCAGAGAGCATCATCTGCTTTGAATCCAGGCAAATTAATTTTTTTTTCTTCCGAGCTGCTGAGCTCCCCATGTACTCTTTGCTCCCACTGGTGTGCACTCAGGGGTGCCAGACCCTCAGTGTGGGAGCAGGAGGGGACATTGCTGCCATCCCAGCCTTGCACCATGCATTGATTTTCTCATCCAAAGACCAGTCTTGAGTATGTTTTTGGTCTGGTATGCCTTTGGATATATCTGCATTAACTCCTAGGGAAGCTGTAAGCTGATCGCAGAAAAGAAATGGCTGCTGCAGTGCCCTAAAGGCTTGGGACTTACCAATGACATTCTGGCTTCTTCCAAATTTGGGAGGTCAGGATCTATCTATCCCTGATTGCCCTTCACGCTGACACTGCTTCTGTTGTAATGTTCTCACTGTAAGCTGGAATTAATTCCTCTGCTTATGAAATATCTTTGTTTTCTGAAACTCTGGCCATGCTGACCTATTGATGTGACCTTCCTAAAAACAAAAGGCATCTGTAAATAGCTCAGACTTTGCAAGGAGCTGAGAATTAACCACGGATAAAACATATTGTTTTGAACTTCCACATTAAGTGAGAGAGGCATTGGCAGAGAAAAGTAAAATAAACCTCCCTATAACCTTGTAGTTCAGAACCATTTTTAGATAGCTGGCTCCATTTTCAAACAAGTTTTAGAACATGAGCAAATAAACTCAAAATATTTGATGGTAACCATCCAAAATGCTTGGAGTTTTTGACATGCTTTCACACATAGTTCTTGGCTGCTGTAGAGAGCAGGTTAGTGTCAACGTGAGTTTCCCTGCCCGTTGCCCTTACAAGTCCCCAGGAGGTGAAGGCACTTCATATCAGCCTTCCTGAGGGTCACGTCTGCTCCTGCTCCCATGTTCTGCAAATGCAGAGCTCACTCTCATGTGGGTCAAGACAGATGTAGTGGAAAATACACACGTTGTGCAACACCAGAAGAGCTGTTAAAATAAATATCGTGTTATTCTTTTACTATATTGAGATTTATTCTGTGTCCTAGCTAATCAACTCACTTATAAATTTTTTTCTGTGTTCCGTCACTCTGACTTTATGGCCTATTTAGATTTGCCGTATGCATGCAAGAGAATAAAACTGGATGTTTACACAAAAGTTTGAGCATGTATCCAGGCCTTTAAAGATTTTTCTTGCTTTTTTCCTTCTTGCCTTTGCCCTTTAATAACTTTCTGTTTATGGCTGCACAAACATTGGGCTTTCGCTGGGGCCACTGCTTGCCCAGACACGGAAGTCCAACCATTTAAATGGCGCACGCAAAAGTAAGAAGTGGTGCAACCACATACACCTGCAACCCGCAGGTGTAGGTATGGGCAATTGAAATTTTAGGCATGCATAAGTCAGGGCCAGTGCTGGAGAGAAGAGGTCCCACTCCTCGTTGTAGCTGCTTCATTTACACACTCTGACAGCTTCTGGCAGGAGGCAGCTGAAAGTGATGAGCTGTCTCAACAGATTAAAATTAAATTCTATTGAAGAAAACAACATACAAAAATTATGTTTCTGTATAATCTGTGTGATTAAATGTTACTTGTTTCAAAGCTAATGTTTCTGTCACTTTCAATTACAGCTTTTGGAAGCTTTATTCTGCATCATTTAATCTCTTTAAATAACTCTCCTGTTCAGCTTTCTTATAGGGATTGGCACACTTGGTATGAACATTGCACTCCCACTAACTCCTACAATAACATTCACTGACTCTAATTTAGCATTATGTTAATTATATCTGCTCTCCTTTAATGTCTGGGAGCTAAAAAAAGAGAAGGAAAGGAATCCAAGAGTCACACTCAGGAGCTTTCCCATTGGCCAAGGTATATAGAGGAGGATGTATAGGTGGCTTCTCTGTGGCGAGCTGATTTCCAGACCGTGACAGATACTTCTTGTCAGGGAATGCTTTTCAAAGCATCTCGGATATTTTGGATTTACTTTTTTGAAGGGCTGAACAAATTTTCCATTTTTCGGTGTCTTAAAAGTTTTGCTGTCTTAACGTTTTCAGACTAACACTGAAATTAAGTTTTGAATGTGGATTTAAATGATTTACAACATGTTCAACTAGCTTAAAAGTAGGTAAACGAAGTTAGAAAAAAATTCCTACTTTGCTGCACGAAGTGTCTTTGAGTCAAGAACAAAATAAAACTCAGCTCCACATTTGGCTGGATATTTTTCCTTTATTAGTCTAAGGAAGTAGCGACTTAGGCGCACAAAGGAAGCGACGCTCGTCATTACCGAGCAAGCGGAGCTCCGCGGAGCCGCCCCCGGCCGCTCTCCCGGGCGAGCGCCGCCATCTCGCGGGCTGCCGCCCTCCTGCAGCTGAGCCCGGGCTGAGGGCAGCGAGGCGGCGACGCGGGGCGGGGAGAGGCGCGTTTCCAGTGAAGCCTGCAGCGACCTTCCTAACATCATGGGTTTGGATCGCGGTTCTGAAAGATCAGCTCTCCCTCCAGGGAAAATAACGTCAGTAGGGCAGCGAGGCGTGCATTTTTCTAGCTGGTTTTAACAGATTGCAGCTTTCTGACTCTTTCCTAGAAGAAGGAATTGGGTATGGTGCAGTTTTTCCCTGTTTCTATCGCAGGAGCTGATAGCTGCAGCCATGGTTCGGCTCTGTGACCCAGATCCACTGCCTTTGTAGCTGTTAGCCATTTTTATCAGCAGTTCATGAACTACGCAGATCACTGATTTTTCAGTTTGCTAACCTGAACAGAAACCTGAACCCGGTTAGAAACAAACAAGCCACACTGATTTTTCTTCTTGTCAAATGACAAGCTGGAAAAAATGATTTGGATCAGCCTACAAATTTATTTGACAGAAAAGACATACATATAATTTTTAATTAAGCAGTTGAAAACACAAGCTTGGTGAACTTAAGCTGAGAATATTATTTATCAAATGTTTCCTTTTTAGAAATGTTGAGGCTCTCTGACTTTCCTTGAAACTACTTAAAAATAAGGAAAAATGTGTTATTCACCAGCTCCATTCAAGATGCATTGACAGCTTTTCACTTTTTGAGCAGAACTGTTTCCTGCCTAACAGCACTGACCTGTGCAGGACTGCTTGGGAAGTGTGAGTGAGCCCTCATTCTACAACTTTTCCAGCCTAATCTCATGTCTCTGCCTTCCTGAACTTGATTAGGTACAAGTATGCGATACATCACTCAAATAAATAACCATGCCTTGCACTGGAGAAAGTCTCAGTGCTGAGGAGTGTGGCAGACACCAAACAATGAGGTCACCTTGTGACATAAATATAGCTGTCTCCATCACATGTAGGCAATTTTAGCCATGTCACCTAACAGTTTGCATGTAATCTATCAGACCAGGAATGAAAAGATTTTTATATTTCATGTAAGGATTTGAACTGGAGAGCCACAAGAAATAAGAAATAGAAGAGTGTCTGTGAAAATGCCACATTTACAGGGATACATTTTTGTATTATGGAGTTATTTTTGTCTATGTAAACATGCTCAGCTCTTAAAGGAAGTGGTTCTTTTGTTGTTTCTCTGTGATGAAACTAATAGAGAGCTGAAAGAAAATTCTCAGATATATCTATATGGCTTTGATCCCTTAGGTCTCATTTCCAAAGTAAGCAGAGAATGCAAACAGTGAGTGCATTCAAGAATTGAAACTATTTGTCATTTGATAAATCTCTGAGTTTCTAGCAGTTGATGAATTGCTAATGAAATGGGTACAAAATATATGGTTCAATTTTCTTTTTCAAGTGACCAAGCACATAAGCAAGCCTACCTGAACTGCTTAAAGTCACTGAGATAAAAAGAAAGAAAAAACAAATGTACATTTCAATACATTTATGCAATGCACTAGGAACAATGGTTTTTATATTTAAAAAATAAATATTTATTTAGATGATAAATTAATCAAATAGAGATATCATCAGAGATTTTAGGTGTATTTGCTATGGTAGCTGCTTTTGTGTAGAGGGCACATACCACAATTAAAAGGTTTAACAATAGTTAAAGAGCAGCAGCAAATAGGTAGATAAGGAAGATGTGATTTTCATTCATTTACTGATGAATCATACATTACTATCTTATTTCTATCCTATTTCCTCTGACTGGTGCAAGAAACTAGCCATTCTTCTATGATACTATAACAACAGGAAACTTTATTATTCTACTAAATATTTTTAATGAGCAGTATTTTTTAAAATAAAATAGCCATGCGTGTTCCTGAGGTAATCTAGATTTCACTGTAAGCTGTGGGGAGTGTAGATGATAGTTTATTTTTATAATGTTCTTTTAATAGCATCAAATTGACAAGATGGTTTGGAGGGGAAAAAAAATCAAGTAGGCCAGATGAAGGATGCAGATGTATTGTTTACCATAAACCAGTGGCAGCAAGAATGGAAGTCTCTAAAGCAATGAAGTAATAATTTAAAGTTCTCCTGTAGCTGACAAAAACTTAGAATTTGCTTCCATGTGATGAAGAAAAAAGAAAATTCCTGAAGGAAGCTGAGCTCCTTTCTTTCCCAGAACAATTAGCAGAGTGTTTGTTATACAGAGTACTACCAATGACATTTTTAGTAAGCACTACACATGGTAGTGTATTAATGTATCTGTAGTCACTGGGATTTAAACCAGGAAAATAATCTGATCCCAATAGCTCACCAGATAATGGAAGCAGCCTGCAATACAGTTCAGTTCTCCGTCTGCAGTATCAGCTGTTGTGTGACTCCTACTTTTCTGTCTTAAGAAGAACTGGCTGTTCCATAATATTTGATGTGTCACTGGACTCTTCAAAATGAGTTCAGTACTCACCAAGATTATCATAACAGTCTGTCTTAGTTTCTGTCTGGGGCAGAAGCTGTCTTTCTCGTAGTGTCTGGTATGAGGCTATGTTTTTGTTCTAGAAGAAAAAACAAAACTGATATCATACCGATTGTTTGTACTCATTACCTGGCAGTGCTGAGCCAAGAACATTTAAGTCTCTCAGCTTCTTGTATTGCTCTGCTAGCGAAGGGGTTGGGGGTGCAGAAGGAGCTGGGAGGGGACAGGAACAGGGCAGCTGACCCAAACTGACCAAAGGGATATTCCACACCATATGACATCGTGTAAATGTCAGGGAGGGGAATTAGCCAGGGAGGGGCCGCTGCTCGGGGACTGGCTGGGCATTGGTGGGTAGTGAGCAATTGCTTTGTGTATCACTTTGTGTATAATTACTACTATTTCTATTTACTTTCTTTTCTGTCTTAGTAAATATTTTTTATCTCAATGCACAAGTTCTACTGTATTTTCTCCTAATTCTGTCCCCCATCCCACCATGGGTGGGGAGGTAAGCATACGACTGTGTAGTACTTACCTACCTGCTGAGTCAAACCACAACACTGTCGTATCATAATGAGATGGTTTTAATCTTGGTAGCAGAAGCACAGCAGAGCAAGTTATTAGCATCTATTCAGGGTGGTTAGGACTAGGAACAATCTAGTTCAGAATTACTGAAATTTGGGATATCTTTGAGGGTTTTAAAAGGAATTTGGTGGACTCCTTCCCTTGGTTGTTGAGAAGAATCCACATCACAAACCCCACTCTGAATCACATGAATCCCATACCTCGGTGCACAGAGAGGACAGCAGAGCAGCACGGGAAAGGAGCTCAGAGGGCACACAGCATGGTGCCTTCTTGTACCTTTAAGGGCTTCTCAGCTCAGCTCAAAGAGGTAAGGCAGAGACTGGAGGAACACACACAGTCGCAGTGAGATTTGCATCACTTTACCTATGAGGAAATGACCTGATGATTCAGGCCAGTGCAGTAAAATCCCCCGCTGATTTGTCCTTTATACTAGTACTTCCATTTTTGTTACTGTTTGAATTCTGCCACAGTGGGAAGCTGCTCATGCTGTGTATTTTTCTTATGTTGGCCTTGATTAGAAAGCATCTACCTCCTGAGTTCTAACCATCAATAACTTAATTTTAAAACTAAGAAGCATTTTACGTTATTTTTAAACAAAATCAAACCTGTGAGTATGTGAGTAGCAATAACTAACGCAGAAAGAGCTAATTTGTTTTTCTCATCCTGAGCCTCATGCAGTGTCATTTTTCTCTTTCACAACCCTGTGCTCTTCAAAACACCAGTTTATGGCACAGCTCATAGGGCTTACGAATGCACTTTCCTTCAGAGCCTGGTGTGTATTCTCCTGAGGCCCTCACACAATTACAGGAAAAAATAGAAGCATCAATTGCAATCTATTCACACAGCATGGTGTTACTCCTGCTGAGGTTTTAATTTGTCCTGAGACTGTACGTATCAGCACTTTTTCAAAATTACATTAAAAACTGGTAGTTCATGCAGCCTAAAATCCAGCTCACTTTCTTCTTGTACAAAGGCTTCCCAGACACCGAAGTCAGTGTGGTTCCCAGGCTTACTGGCAAAGGGATTGGGATTTCAGGATTCAGGAGTTGTCCAGATTAGTAATGACGGAGCTTTGTAAGGAGGGGAAGCAGCAAGGGGCTAAGCACCATCTTCTGCAGGCAGCACTCCCATCTCTCAGAGCAAGCAGCAGGCAGCATCAATCAGCTGACAGGACTTCATATCCTGGGATATGAGGGAAGAGAACGGGGATGGAAACTGGTCAAAGCAAGGCTTGAAAAGATCTCCAACCTGTACTTCTTTCTCTTTGCTAAGTCAAGTTTTCCAAAGCCATCTCCTGTTCACTTCAAAATCAGTGGGAATTTTACTTTACTTACACAGAGAGTTTGATACGACATCCATTGAAAACAATGGAAAATTTCAATTTACATAGATTTGCACCAAGTTGCACCTCTACATTTGTCTTTAATAAAATGAAGAATCCCTTTTCTACTGAAGCTGGACATAGTTTATCAACTATACTGAAAAATAATGCTCCAAATGAACCACTATGTAGTACAAGTTAACAACAGTAATTCTAAGTGGGATCCGGAGAAAGACCCATCATGCAATACAGGAACATGAAAGCTCAACAAAGCTACACTGTTGATTTTCTTCAAGTCATGTTTCTGAGGCACTCTTGTCTTCTATGTGATTTTCAAAAAGTTTTACAGAACAATATTGAGAGTTTCCACAGGTTGATACTTCAGTGAGAAATGCTATGGCAAACTTTTCTGGTATTACTTGACTACAGCAACAAGGCTATGCATTGTCAATGGAGAGCTTTTAAAATTCAGTATTTTCTTATACGACATGTAAAAGACAAGGATGACATTCAACTAGATCAAGAACAAAGCATCATTTAAACCCAACACATTGAAAAGAAAAAAGAAATCCTAAAAGCTGCTTTAAGTTATTTTTAAACATGAAAAATAACCCATTACTTCCTTACCTCTTATCTCCAGCTCAATAGCTTCAAAATGTTTTGACATAACCTTGTAAGTAATTTTTTCAATGGTGATAAAGTTTAAATTGTGCTAATCATTGCAGGTGACCTGCTTCTTGGCAATCCTAGCACAGAGATGACTAAATAAATTGCAGAATAACCTATTCCGTCATGCCTGTATATTTCTTAATTACCTACAAAATAATTTAAAGCTTTAAGAAAAATGGCATTCTAAATTAGAAAGACAGTAGATCAATATATCAAATCCTCTTTCAGAATATCTGATACTGCAGGATGAAGAGAAAGCCCTATTCTTAACCATCAACCCATTTATCGCTTACTGCGTGTGAACAGAGGCATTCTTTTTGATCTTTACAGGCAATCTGCTCAGTCTTTGATGCATAAGATTTAAATAGCCCTATTTTTATCTTATTTTCTGATTTTAATAGAAAGTAATTAGGTTTGAATAAAAAAAAATCAACCATAGTATTTGATGGGTGGAAAGAAACAAATTTTGGACAATCCCTTTCTTCTGAAACCACAGGATGATTGACACCAGGATGTACAATTGGGGAACACAAAGCATTGTATTATATTGATGAATGATGTCCAGGATGTGCACCATATGATGTTCAATGATAAACTNAAAAAAAAGAGAAAGGAATTCAATGACTCTCCATCTGTGAACGATTCTGTAACACTTAGCAGAACAGCTGAATGGCAAAGAACGAGTATACCCCTATCCTATTAAATGTATTCTAAAGTTATTAAGATTTTAAAGAAAAATTCTTTATTTTAATCAAAATCCTGAGCCTATGGAAATTAACACCAAGATAACCATTTCCTTCACTATGATCACAATTTACCCCATTTCTATAATGATTTAATAATTGAAGCTTTTGTCAGTCATCTTTTAACATTGCACGTCTTTGACTTTTCTCAGAGGTGCTTTGACTATTGACACAATATGGGCTTCATATGTATCTAAGTAGCTATACAGTAAAGCAGATCAGATGCCTTCTGAAATCAGAAAAAGGTCTCTGAATTATGTTGATATTCACTACTTTGATAACCACTCTGAAAGAACAGTGTACTCTCTAGAACAAAATTAAGGCTTGCTAGAAATAAAAGACTTTTTTTTTGTTTATATCTTTAGTATCAGTAAGTTTAGATAATGTTACAATATACACAAGATAGCCTCAGTGATGTGATCCTGAATGTACTCCCGTATCTTTGTCATCTTATACAGCCTTAAAAATCAAAGAAAATCTTCCTTGATCTTTTATAAACCTCGTTCTAAGACAGTTCTGCAGTGCCTACAGAAGGTTGTGAGTTTACACTTTTATCAATGCTTAAATAAATGTTCATATGTGGTACTGCAATAAATCATTTACTCTTATCATGTTCTTTCCTTGCTGTTTATTAGCTCCATTTGTTATGTCACATTTCAAATTAGATTGGGAGATATTTGGGGAAGGAATCATTAGCAGGTTGCAATCAGAACTCTTAATTATGATCCTACTGGAGGTTGCTGAGGAAGCCGTAGCTGAGTGAACAGATGTACTCATTTTTAATAGGGGAAGTCATGTCATAGTAAATTACTGCTCACTTTTCCAAAATATGGGCCAATTGAAAGACATGCAGTTAAAAAGTGGCAACAGAACTGAAATTGAAAAGGCATGACACATCTGACATAGTAAGCACAGACACTTTATGCTGCTGCTTAGACGCTGAACACCACCACAGAATGCAAATGGACTCAAGACTTCTTCCACTGGTTGCCAGCAAAGCAGCAGAAAGTAGAGTTTCTGGAAAAGATAAACAAGATACTAACAGGAAAAGGTACAAGAGCATGGAAGAGTTTATTGCCTGACAGTGTTAAAGAATCACAGTAGTCTTTTCTGGGACAAAATAATTTCCCAGCAGAGGCACTAATGGCCTAAAAAGCCAAATTTCTGCTTCCTAGAAGAAACAGTCTGCTGGGGCTTAGTAAAAGAATGACAGAAAAGATATAGAAGCTAATTAAGAGCTTACTAAGCAAAGCAAGAAGCTTACTATGACAAAAGATCCTGGGTTTGCAGGCCCTGAATAAATGCATGCAACTTGATCCTGTCTGGTCTAAGTCGCCACATAAAGCAATGGAAAAAAATGAGCAGTCCAAACTGCAGACAGACATCATATATCAGCATTCACCAGACGCATGCAATCATGGAGATAGGCCTGGTGATAAACGTGGGAGAACACAGCTGTTCATAGTATCCAGTCTCACAGCAGACAAAAATGATGCATAGGGTAGAGCAGAAAAGCTGGGCAAATACAGAGTGATAATTTCCCTGGACATTCTCGCAGCCTCCACCAATTGCCTCCTAGGGGCTATATGAGTCAGATTTAGCATCCACGAATTCACTAAACACTACAGATTTTTCTTCTGAGAGTTTATGTGGGCTCCTTACTGAACTCGTGAAATTTTAGCCTCCTCAGTATCTTGTGGCTAGGACTCCTACAGCATAACCATGCCCTGAGTGAAGAACCACATTCTTCTCCTTGTTTTGAACCTGTGAAGTGCTACTTTTAGTTCATGCAGCCAAGTTTCCATAAGCAGCTCAAGGAACCAGTCCTCTGTGCCACTCAGGATTTTCCAGGAGACAGTCAAGCGTGACTGGTCAGTGAGCACTAACACTGTTACTGGGAAGTCATACAATACTTATGCTCATTTGTATTGGCAAATGAGGAAGGTCAATGCAAGTCAGCCCTGTGCTACTCAATGCCCATACTACTCAAGACTGAGCATGTTCCTTAGGGCAGTTTTGGCCCATTCTAACAGCATCTAAGCCAAGGCATGCTCTGGAGAACATAGAATCACAGAATCATAGAATGGTTCAGGTTGGAAGGGACCTTAGAGATCATCTTGTTCCAACCCCCCTGCCATGGGCAAGGACACCTCCCACTAGACCAGGTTGCCCAAAGCCCCATCCAGCCTGGCTTTGAATACTTCCAGGGAGGGGGCACCCACAACTTCTCTGGGCAACCTGTTCCAGTGTCTCACCACCCTCACAATGAAGAATTTCCTCCTTACATCTCATGGTTTAAGAGTGTCATGTTCCTAACAGGCATGTCTGCCTTCTTCGACCTTATCCAGTCCTCCAGCACTACACTAGCAGGCTCTTCATCCTCCAATACATTCCATATGCACTCACACCATACCTCAGGATATGTCACATATACCTTCAGTCATGCTGTGACAACTTCACTCTGGGATGCAACTCAGTTCTCACACTATATCAGAAAGTTATGATTGACAAGTACACATAATTTCGTATCTTAGATAGTCCATATAGGGACCAGAGGAGAAGGAAACACTTGCATAAATAGTACCATACAAGTTTATGTAGCCTTCCAGACACAATCTGAATTGTAGCATGTCTGGACCCATTGGCCAAGCCCAAAATGAAGTGCTGGCATCCAAAGATGCAAGATATGGTGATGTTGCTCTCTCTCTTTAGCTTGTTCTGATAAAGCTTGTTAGCTTATCTCTTTGCTACAAAGAATTAACCTCTGTTCTGACTTCTAATAGACTTCTAAGAAGCCACCACACAAGGATATTACAAATTGCTAAGAGGAAAGATGCATAAGTCTAGAGAATCTAGCAGAAATACAGGTTCCAGAAAGGAAAATTTTGTAGGAGGCAACAAAAGTGACACTGTACACACACACTTGTAATGCTACTCAAAGCCACTGGATCCATGTAAACAGCTGCCTTATCTGTTCAGAATTAGGGAGGTTCCCAGTCACCCATACAAGATGCTATGAAATAGAAGCAATTTACCAAAACACCAAGCGCGGCCTTAGGTCTACATAAGAAAATGAAATAAAATTAAGGACAGGACACCAAAAATAGCCCTAGCGCATTATTCTGACAATGTGGCTGCACAAGATTTTAAATTGATTGAAGATAGCACAAACACAATCTTGCCAAATCCTTACGCAGAGCTGACTCTACAGCACAAATACCAGGGATCTAAACTGGTAAACAAATGATTACTTTTATTGCCCATTTGGCTCACTAAACCAGCTTTTCTTGAGTTGGATAAGCTCACTGACAACAAAAGGTAAAGGGTAGAACATTGGGGGCACGCGGAGCAGAGAGAAAGAAAGCACAGCAGCCACAATTTAGCGAATTTAAAAATGTTATGCAGTACTAGCCTATGCACCTTTTTTTGGTTCTCTATCACAAAATACAGCATTCTTCCACATACTTGAAGCTAGAAAATAATCCATAAATTTCAGCAGCTGCATATTGTGCATTACTGGCTCTTCAAGGCCAGCATAAGGTTTAAACTGATTCTTCCTAATCACAGACACCTGAGGCAAAATAAAACAAGAGAACAGATTTGCCATGAATATGGCAAATTATTCATATGAGCTCAGCTCTACTTGCTCTACAGATAAAAAAGAGAATCTTCATACGGTTCTTTACTTCAGTGTTAAGAACTGTAAATTCAGACAGATACCCAGACAAGGGAAAGTACAAAAAACAATAAGAACTAATGCAAAATATTTAAACTACTATGCCTAATGACAGAAGTTATTCTTGTGTTTTTTTTTCCTTCATTTCAATGGCACAGCAGTCTTTTCCACAAGGTGTGTCAGCACTTGGTTTTGCATTGAGTACTTTAAGAAAACCCACAAATTTTGAAGTGAGCTTGTCTAAGACAAATAAGAGAGAGAGCAACGATCAGAAGATCTTATGACAGTTTTCTTTTTGTCAGATAATACAAAAAGCAGCAGTTCTGTCACTACAGAGTTGTAATATCAGAGAACAGGAACTCGGTCATTTAATCTCAGCCAGTACAGCTTTTCATCATGAAGAGCTCTGGGACTGTGGTTTGTTCCAGCTCACATCAATAGCAATGCAGCTGTCTGAAGACACATCAGTACTAATAGCTGCTCATAGTATATATTGCTCTGTGGTAATTTTCCAAGACCACAGTTATGTGATAGTGTTGTGTGCATAAGTCTACTGTTACTAAAAGCAACGCGTCTCTGGTAAACATTTCCCCAGTTACATTTCTATTCCAGATTTCTCTTGTAATTGCATACTGGACAATTAAATATATAAAAACAGGAAGTGTAGCATGATGTAGCATGTTTTTTTATTATATATTTGTTTATAAGTGAAGCATTTTCACTGAGATTATGAGAATGTGCTGAATGTGCTGCTTTTCAGGAAAGCATGAGTATACATTGTTGTTGGTCATATACTCTGTGCTTCTCTTCATCTGGATTACAGATTACTGTTCCCATCTCAGTAAGCAGATTCCACCTCATTACATAGAAAAAGGGCTGGCCTCAGATTAGCTAGTAAAATGTTAAAACTTGGAACATCAGCAAACTTTACTGAAATTGACACCAAACTTAAGAGATGAAAGCTCTTCTGAAAGTGAAGAGTCCCAGGAGAAAACCTGGCGGTTCAAAAGCTTTTGTATGTCTGTTGATCCAACAGAAAAGAGAAAGACAAAGAGGAGACATAAGAGAAAGAGAAATTAGGAGACATAAGAGAAAGACAAATGAGGAGACTTAAGAAAGACCGCTGTGGCCCCAGAAAAAGAGATCCTACAAAGATAATTGGATAGTGACTAGAAACAGTAAAATTTTATAGGAGATGAAATTACAGTAGTCAAGCACTGAAATATTAGTTGGTTCATAAAACACAGTATGTGCTATAATACCTTTGAGTTTCAGTAAATGCATGCAAACCACAACTAGGGGCAACCAGTATGTTCTGCCAATCGCACAGCACAGATACAGGCTTGGAAAACAGCAGATTATAACAACTTTCTCCATAGCAATGAAACACGAATCTCATTTTCATGTCCCACAATTATTACCATCATTGGAAATACTTTAATATCTGTTCAGAGGTGTCTGGATTTCATTTATAAATATTCTGTGACTTCAGAGGAGCAGGACCACTTATCATTTTGATGGAAGTTAAGGAAAATGTCATCAGGTGTTAGAAATCTAGAACACATCTATTATGTGAGCTACATTAGTTAGCATCATTTTTTTTTCATCAAAATGCAACAGAATAAATAAAAAATCTAGTTCGAATTCTGGTGAGAATGGAAGCAAATTCCCCCACATCTCAAAATAATCCACAGTCCTTTGCCAACCACATACTTTCTTGCCCAGAAAGCAATAAAAAATGTCAAATGTCAGTATCCTCACAAAATTAATTCTTAATTAAGGTCAAGCACCAATATTTGTTCATCTGACAGCAAGTTATTTTTTAAAGAGCTGTCTGTTTAGCTTCCAGACAGAGCTTGTGTGTCTTACTTAAAATATATCCAGAAAAGAATGCTGAATATTACATAATCCACTGAGACTGCTTCAAAATACCAGAAAATCCACATTTGCAATCCTAAGTCGATAGAGCTTCCTTTGCTCCAGTTCGTCTCTTACTGCAAAATGCAGGCTGATGGAAACTGAAGAACTGGGCTATATCTTTTAGTCAGTGACCTTGTAAATCTGAGAGGAAAAGACCTAAACTATGATAGAAAAGAGCCTATGGTTTGTATAAAAAATTTCAGTAGAAAATGAACATGCATTCAACACAGCTGCAGTTCATCTGAAGAACAGATCTACTACTCTGCATGTCCTCAAATGGACGTTCGAATTTATGTTCAGAACATTTAAAAAAACTTCAATTGTCCTCTTATCTTTTTCTACCATGATTAACTGCATTGCTGTAAATCTTGCTTAAATGTGTAGTTTGACAATTCCTAATGGTAGAAGAAAAGGTCTTAGGTTTGCACAGCTACACATAACTGAGGCCACAGAGGGCTAAGAACAGCAAAATGTATCTCATCTTAATTCTCCAGGCACACTAGAGACAGGGAGAGCTGAGCAGGGTCTGGTCCTTAGCAACAGGATTTGGAACACAAAGTGCCGATGAAATCAGAACATTTTATGATACTGCCAAGTGTCCTGAGTGCATGAAAATACGATTCGCTTTTTTTTTTTTTTTTTAAAATTCACCTATTTCTTTTCACCCTTCTTCTTTAGAAAAGGGCTTTGCTTCATCTTTTTGAGGTAGACAGATGTACAAAAGTTTTTGCAGTAACGGCTCATGGACAAGATGTATCCTCCAATTAAATGCTATCTTTGTAGCCTTTTCCAAAATGCTCCTTCAGCTGCTATAAAAATGGTATCTTCCTGTACCTTTTTAGTTTGCCTAATCCTTAGTTGCACGGACAACTTCTGTGCTGTGTTGGTTACATCACTTTTCCAGAGTAAATACAGAATTGTAAATAACCCATCAGATTGTTGAAGAACTTGGATTTCTTCATGTTACTCCTCTTACAAAGAAGAAGCTTCTTCACTGCTGGCAGTCTATATGGAATATTTGTGGTAATTTTAGAATTTTTTGGCTATCACCATTAGTGTTTTTCTTTCCACTGTCACATTCAATCTGCATGACATCAGCATGTCACCAATAGAACAGATGTCACTTTACAGCAGTCTTTTTTTTTTTTCTTTCCATTGTAATTAGTGATCTGCTCTTTCTTGATATGCTACAATTTACTTGCAGCAATATAGGCACTCTGATGGAGAGAGGGTGATATAACCTGGAGTGACAGCTAACAGAGTGGCAATAATCTACTAAAATATTTGAAATTGAAAAGAAAATTCATCTCGCTCAGCTAAGCAGCCTGAAGGATCGAAGGATGCCAAACAGTCTTGCCTGAAAAACAGAAGTTGTTGTCCAGCAAAATGGTACCTGGACTTGTTAATAGCTACTTGGACTGCTAGCAGCAATCATGCTGTTATGACTGAGGAGGTCAGTGCAACAACACTCTTTCTTGTAACACTGTATTAATAAACAGCTTAAAATTGATTAAAATATATGTATAAGTTTAAGCTCAGGTCTTATCGTTTCACTTCAATTTGAGTATAGGCTGGGCCTTCTTTCATAGTGCCTGACATTGTGTTACTTTCTTATAACATGGCTGCTTGTAGTAAGGGGCTCAGAATGCCATTTGTAATTAAATCTCTATTTTCAGATACATTCTCTAGTTTATTCATGCAGAGAAGTCATTTTACCTTTTGAACTTTCTGCTGGACTGAACAAAATGAGTGAAAATGTATTATAGCAGTCCTTGCATTTGAGTGAATTGTGGCTGCAACTGAAATTACCACAATCTCCTGTATTATTCACGTTAATTTATTTGTAATGCACTTGGCCAAACCATTCCGTTTTAGATATTTACTTCTTTTTGTTTAGATTTATAGTGAAGTTGAAAAACTAATGAAGTAGAAAATCAAAGCATTCTAGAGCATTTTAATCAGATAAAAGGTACCACAACTGCAATGCTTCATGCAGGCCCAGGTTTTAAAACTAAGATATTTACTTAACAATTTTGTTCAACTGTTTGATTACTTCGTAAGGCAAGGAATAATTTAACTGCAAACCCATACATTGCTGAGGTAGGGCACAATTGCTAACATTTTCTCCTCGGTAAAACGAGAATTCGTAAGGAAATTTAATGACCTAAAAATAAAAAGAGCTTAGGGCCTTTTCAGAGCTGTTGGGTTTCTTTGCTTCTGCTTGATCTTAATGGGAGCTGAAGGTATTAACAACCTACTGGACTGAGTCCTACCTGTGTAAGCATGACCTCATGTAAAAAAGATTTGGTTTCATTGGCACTTTTGAAAGCCTAGAGAATCTGTCATAGCACTTGCTAGAAGGTGAAAGGCATTTGTAAACACGGAGTATATCTGGGAGCCGGAAAAACTAAGTGGGTTATAAAGAGTTATCTCAGAAATTGCAGTTAAGTCTAACACGACATTGATAGACAGAAGAGTAGCAAATAACTGAGAAACTATTAAAAAGTCATGTAAATGAACAAAGGATCTGAAAAAGCTTGTATAGGCTGGTCAAATATAACTAACCAAAGAGAACAACAAAGACAATAAGCTCTCATTGACAAATTTAGAGATTACTCTGAAAAACAGATGGCAGAGGAGAGCCACCTGAGAAACACTGTAGAGCACAAAATGTAAATTTAGAAAACAGCAGAGGAACGGGTCACCCTGTGGTGTTGCGCAGAGCAAAGGGATTCAAAGGTACACACAGCCCAGTATTGCTGCAGCAGCTTTCACAGGCTCAATCACGTATAAGGGCAGTGCTGACAAAGCAGTACAAGGTGAATTTGCTAATTCAAGGCGATCTGCAAATAAAACTGATTTGTGAGTGTCTGGGAGAGTACGTAAGGTAACTATTTCAAAGAAACAGGCAGTGTTACTTGTTGATGTGCTCTCTCCTCACCCCCACTAGGTTTATGTGACCTTTAGGAGTAACTTGAATGTCTAGGATAATGAAGCTATTACCTGCATTATGCCTTTCTGACTATGAATGAATGGCAGCATAGAGTTCGTAAAATAGGAAGTCACATGAACTCTTAATCTTTTCTTTTTTAAATTACATATGACATTATGCTGACACACTTCAGCCTACTCTTGTGTATATCTGTGTTTTATGACTTCATGTGATTCTTCTATTTTCAAATAATATCATTAGTGCCCAATCGTTCATTTATTAACCTACCACATAGAGTCAGAGCAAGATTTCCTCTTGTGCTGCATATTCTATTAATAAAACCACACACTTTGCTTGCAAATTCACAGTGTGATACACACATTATGGGCAACTTGCTGATTTCTAATGAGTCTGCAAGCGTGGGACGACACAGAGAGAGACGAAGAACCAGAGGACCATATGTTCCCCTGACACAGAAAAGCAGCCTCTTTTTGCCAGCCACCTGTGGAGGTCAGGAGGCCAAAGGCCCGCTGATGCCTCTGCTCAGGGCGTGAGGGCAGGCCCAGCCAGCCCAGCGTGCCTTCTGCCTGCTCCTTGCTTGCCCTCCTGCAGGAGGATCATGGCTCTGATGTCCCACACAGCTTCTGCTGGGCCTGCTGTGGGAGGTCAGTGCGCTCACACAAAATATTTGTGTAGCTCGAAAATGTAACGAACATGCCACAAAGAGCAAGAGACATCATGTGGGTGCTCCCCATGCCACCGCTGGCCTTGTGAGCCCAGCGGCACGAAGTACAGCAGCAGGAGTGATATCAGGGAGATATTCTGAAACTTTCCGAGGGGAGGATACAGGTAATAGAAACAATAATCTTCCCTTGGAAAGAAGGGGGGTCTGTCCTTAATCAAAATGAATGTAGAATCTGTTCTTCAAATACTGCTTACACTAAAGCAGAATATCATTGATTAGCCATTGATGTTATGTGATTAATCAAGGACATTTGTTCCCCTTGGAAAATTGGCAAAAGAAGAACTGCTCAGCTTGTTCTTAGGTGGCCATACAGAGATAAAAAGAGTAAGGGCAGCATTCCCCAAACGACCACCACTGAGGGTAATGTAAGACTCCTGAACAGCCCTGTGCAAGCACAGATGGCTGGAAAGTAGCCAAAAGGGGATGGAGTATCATGATTGAATACATTCGAATTAAGATGGATAGGTAAATAGATAGATACATAGATAGACCAAATACTAGTACAAAACTCAGTTTCAAATGAATGGTTGCTTGATCATAGAATATACAGAGTTATGACAGAGAGCAGAAGTTGGAAATGACATTACATTTTCAGTTTGAAACTGAAAGAATGGAATCTGCTTTGGCTCCTAATCCTAAATTTCCATTGTTTCTGGGGCTGTTCAGCCTGGAGAAGAGAAGGCTGAGGAGGGATCTTATCAATGCTTATAAATATCTAAAGAGTGGGAATCAAGTGGATGGGGCCGGGCTCTTGTCAGTAGCACCCAGTGACAGGAGGAGGGGCAATGGGCACAAACTGGAATACAGGAAGTTCCATGTGAACGTGAGGAAGAAGTTCTTTACTTCGAGGGTGACAGCAGTGGAACAGGCAGCCCAAGGAGGCTGTGGAGTCTCATTCTGGAGATACTCAGAACCCACCTGGATGCATTCCTGTGCAACCTGTTCTAGGGAACCTGCTTTAGCAGGCAGCTGGACTCAGTGATCTCCAGAGGTCCCTTCCAACCCGTACGGTTCTGTGATTCTGTGCATGTGATTGCTAAACCTTATATGTCGGCAGTAGGTGCTGCATTAGATGCATGGAATACTTAGGAATTTAATGTATAAATACAGTGAAGAAACTTGCATTATTGTGCTTGATTTGTGGGAACTTCCACGGGCACCCGGGCCTGAATACAAAGCAGTATCTCCCCTGAGCGCGTGGGAAGTGTCTCACTGCACACTGGGTAACAAATCTGCTTTTTGGACAGGAGCACAGGCTCTGTGGCGTTACACACAAAACCCAGCAGAGCACGATGGAGAACAACTGTCATGCGAGGGGGGAAAAGGCCCCGAGAGCCGCTGGGCGCTGCCTCGGAGACTATACTAAGGCCATTGAGGCTCTCGGGGGAGCGCTGAGAAAGAGGAAGTAGCGCGCTTTCTCCCTGCCGCCTTCTGTCCCTGCGCGGCCGCCGTAGCAGCCGCTCTTCCTTCCGGCAGGGGCCGGGGCTGCGCGCGGCGGTGGGACTGTGGCGGCGCGCGCTTTTCAACCGCCATGAGCCTGTGGGTGGACAAGTACCGGCCCAGCGCCCTCAGCCGCCTGGACTTCCACCGCGAGCAGGCAGCGCGGCTCCGCAGCCTGGTGAGCGGCCCCGGCCCTCCCCTCAGCCTCGCGGGGCGGGGGCCGGGCGCTCCCCGTCGGCTCCGGGCGGAACGGCGGGGCCCGGAGAGGGGGGGGGGGGAGGTTCTCCTGGCGGTGTCTGTGGGAGAGGTCGGTGTTGCTGAGAGCACCCGCACGTGTTCTCATGTATATATATAGTTTTGTGCCCTCGGTATATGTGTATAGATTTCATCCCTACGCTCTGCTTTATTCCTTTTCTCTATGTGTTTACTGCAGCCATCGCTGTGGAAAGTGAATTCCAGTGTGTTGGTTGCTCTCTTTTTCCTCTTTGTTGAGGAGCAGGGTGTTTACAGTTAAATGAGGTTGTACGTGGCCTTGAAGGGAATGTATGTTCAACAGAAAATACTGCTGCAGGAAAGGAATTCGGTTCTCATCGTAGGTAATAAATTGGGGCTGAGCCGCACAGGGAAAGGCGGAGTCACGTGAACTAGGGTGGGAGTGGGTCCGTGCCCCTTCCCCTGTGATGTGAGGGGATTGCTGCTGTACCCAGTGGATGTTGCTGCTTTGTGTCCAGGTTCAGTGTGGTGACTTCCCTCATCTGTTGGTGTATGGCCCGTCAGGAGCTGGAAAGAAGACGAGAATAATGTGCTTGTTGAGGGAGCTGTACGGTGCAGGCGTGGAAAAACTGAGGATCGAGCATCAGAGCATAACAGTAAGGAAAAAAAATGAAAAAATTCCCTCTCCTGCAAAGCTCTGTAGACACCTGTGTGCTGATATCTTGCTGCTGTGAGGCCTTTCTATTTATTTGGATTTTAAAATATATATATGTTTGTATATTTAATGTGTTCAGTGTCTTTTAGCTTATTTATGCAATTAATGAAACTAGTTTAGTTGGTCGAACAAGTGACTTCTACCAGGTATCCTTAGGTGTTTGTGGATGGGTAATTTCTATTTATTTATTTATTTATTTACCTAATACTAGTTTGGACAATAGGATGTGTGATAGACTCAGCTCTCAGAGAATTTCATTTGTCTGTAAGGATTACCCTTATTTTTTAAATCATAAGTGCTATTTCTCTCATATATGCAGGTTGGAACTTGTATTCTCATTCCTACAATGACAATTTTAGAATTAGGAAAAAAATAAGTCAGCTTAAACTCTACCTGCCTTGGTCTTAGGCCTTTAATTAGTTATTATTAAAAAGTTATATTATCCTTTCCAAAATCCTTGTTATGGGAGGCAAGGAATTACCTACCAAGCTTTATTGGTAAGTCATTTAAAGTTTTTTTTTTTTCTCTCAGTAGTGGAATGAATATGGTACTTTGACTGGATGATAGAAATATGGAGTATTCAGGCTGTTCAGACCTAAATTCAGGAGTGATACAAATACTGGTATATTTTACAGCTTTTTCTGGCTTTCATAGAGCTTTTTCCTCCAAAGAGTTTTTCTACATGGACAAAATATTTATTTCAAGTGGATGATTCCAGAAATGAGGTCTTTTGATGCAAGGTTCAGTAACTGGAGTATGCAGTAACAAGTACTGTGTGTTGCTGTAATTACTGCTCTGCAGGCTAGGTGATGCATCAGTGCTCGTTTCTGCCTTTGGGTTGCGAGGGGTAGGAGATGCGTAAGGGTGGTGTCTCAGGGTGTTTGATCTGGGACCTAGCTGCTTATAATCTGCAAGACTTTTCTCTGTCTGATCTTTGAACTCTTCCAGAAATTTATTGTGATTGCTCTCTACATAGGCACCTTCTAAAAAGAAGATTGAAATCAGCACGATTGCAAGTAATTATCACCTTGAAGTTAACCCCAGGTGAGTGTACAGGAAAAAAGAAATCCACATGCAACATGACCAGTGGCTTATATTTGAAGTGATTTGAGGCAGGTATATTGTAAGGGTCTGATTGCCCAATTTATTGCCTGAGTAAATTAGATAATGGTTTGTAAGTTTGGTCTGCAAATGAGGGCAGGGAGAGGATTTCTAATTGAACAGCAATAAGCGAACAAAAACTTGGATTGCTGTGTGGTTTAAATAGTAATGTTGTGCTTAACTAGCCACGTAAGCATGCAGATGTTGAGCACTAGGTACCCAGGAACAATTCAAGATTTGGAGGTTTAGCCATCTAGGTTGAAACTGAAAGCATTTGTTGAAAGTAGTGACCTAAATCATTACTTCTCTCACAAATACAAAAATGAAGCAACTTGAAAGCGAGCAAGGTTTATCCCATGACTTAAAATAGTATAAAGCACAGATTTTTTTTTTTTCCTTCTTTAAAAACAACAACAAAAACACACACAAATTAGTGAGAGTTGTGTCACGAAGGAGTTTAATTGTTGATTTAAATGTCAGAAGCTGTAATGGTGTGCTTTATATCTTCTTTGACAGTTGTGGAATTGCTGGTGATAGTTCACTGACCTGGAGTAAATACTTGTATTTACCTGAAGCTCTTTAATGTTACTTTAAATCAGAAGGCAGCAGGTGTCTGTGCAGTGGTAGGCTTTGGTTGTGAGGGCTTTCTTGTCTGAGTTGAAATTATAAGACAGTGTGTATCCTGAAGTAATTTCTAGCTTTGTGCTTATTAGTAAATGCTTTCTCATGCTGCTCTGCATTTTCAAAGCTATTCTCACATAACACGTGCCTTCAAAGCTTGTGCTGCTGCTAGTCTCTGTGTGTTGATTAGTGAGTATCTGCTGGTATTTGTCGTGGGTTGCTCTGAAAGTAATGCCTCCTATTTTCTTTCCCTGGAAACTACAGCAGATACGAAGAGCACAATAACACTAGTTGATAGAGCACATTCTCAGCTGCAAAACGCTATTTCTCAACATCACCACCATTAGCTCTGCATTTTTGCCAGTGATGAACGAGAGCCTACATGCCACACTTGAAAAAATCTGCACCAGCAGAGGTGACCCACTGTTTCACGGCTGCTGTGATGATGTCATTGGTGAAGTGGCCACCCACTGCCTGACTGTGCTCACATCCACTGTTTGGTCTCCGTAAATGTTCAGCAAGTGTTGACAAATGTGGTTTGACACAGCAGATAACTGTGTAGTACTGCACTGTTTGCTCACTATCCCCCCAGTGGGATGTAGGAGAGAATTAGGAGAAAATACAGTAGAACTCGTGAGTTGAGATTAAAAACTATTTACTAAGACAGAAAAAGGAAGAAAAAGAAATAACATAATTATAATTTTATATATATATATATACACACACACACAAAGCAATTGCTTGCCCCCTGCTGACCAATGCCCAGCCAATCCCTGAGCAGCGGCTGCCCCCCTGGCCAACTCTCATAAGGTTTATAATTTTTTCACATGGTGTCATATGGTATGGAATATCCCTCTGACCAGTTTAGGTCAGCTGTACCGGTCCTGTCCCCTCCCAGCTCCCTGTGTCCCCTCAGCCCTTTTGCTGGCAGGGCAGTATGAGAAGCCGAGAAACTGAAATGTCCTTGGCTCTGTACAGTGCCACTCAGCAACAACTAAAACATCAATGTGTTATCAACATTGTTTTTCTCCTAAAACCAAAATATGTCATCATACCAAGCACTATGAGAAAAAGCAACTTCTGTCCCAGCAGGAATTAAGACAATGAATGTCAATGGGTGCAATTTTTTATGCATGGAGGAATTCGGTGGCACGCCTTTGCTTCATACACAATTCCATATCAGATGCCATTTTAGCAGGCTGCCCCTCTGCTGTCATCTGTTGCATGGCAACAAAAACTGGCCTAACTCATAGTGTAAAAGTGCATTGTGTGAGTTTGGTGTTTTTTCTTCTTTTT